>PVKM010034154.1:0-15677 GCA_004027735.1 Carollia perspicillata
TATTTAATGAGATGTGTATCTTTTGTCTATATAATTTACTTCATAAACTTGAAAAAGGCAGGAGTAAAGACAGACTTCCTTGTAGATTTACTGCAAAAAGTTGACCATAATTTATTAGTCAGATCCTTTCATTATATTTATTTAACTGACTACCAGATCATGTAACTCTTCTCAATGACTCCTTTTTGTTCTACTTGACTCAAGTTGTGACGAGAGCACATGGAAGTCTATTGAATTTGTGTCACTTCCTGTTCTTTGCAAAGAATATGTCATTAGTCCCATGTGACTTCTATTAGAAAACCCATGCTAAATTCCAGAGAACACTGGCCCCTATTTTGTTTCTCAATGTTTTTCTCTTTAGTGATTAATAAAATTGCTTTCCCCGTGAGGAATGTTTCTCAATGTTTTGTCCTTTTTACTAGCTCGTCTACGCTTATTTATTCCTGGATGATGATGATGATGATGATGATGGTAATTTAACCTGATTCTCTATTTAAATGCTGAAAGTGTTACTTTCTTAGCATATAAGGTATTTTATCAACCTATTGATTCTGACTTCTAGTTAAGTCTTTATCAGACTTCATGGCAAATCTAAACCCAGGGCTAAACTTTAATAAATTAAGCTCTTCACAGGTGATTAAGTCTATTATAATCAGGCAGTGTAATTTATCTTTGGTCGTTTATTTCCTCATGTAGTAAATATTCATTGATTTGTGTTCTTAAATCAGATTTCTCATGTATAAAAGACCTCACTAGTTTTTGAAGATTTAATGAAATCACACTGTCAAATATTTAACAAAAGACTATTATACATTAAGATTCAAATAAACATTATTTTTATTTTTTACCCTCTGTGGGCCAAAAATGAAAAATATAAAGTATGAACATACTGTTTTCTCTGAAATAAAAAAGTAAAACCAACCTATAATTTATCAACAAACAATAGCCTGTAAAATATGTCTCTTGAGCTATTGTTACTACTATTCATGTTATTTTTATGTTGTGAAACTGGTTTTGTGTCAACATTTAGGGAAACTGTCTCAATGAAATTGGAGTTGCATAAATTCACATCTATGCTGGAGTGTATTTAAGTTGTCTTTTACCTACTTGTTAACAGGGAAGCCAGATTAGGAGAAAAGAAATTTAAATGAAATATTATAAAATAAAATTGAAAAACCTTTAGTCAAGACAAAACAGTAGTCTTTAAGCTATGATAACCTAATAGAAAACCTTTTTGTATTGTTGTTCAATTACAACGGTCCTGATTTCCTCCCCTCTCTCACTCTCTGCCACCCTAACCAACCCCATCTTCCACATTTAGTCCCCACCTTGGCCATTTTCTTTGTCCATGGGCCCTTTATACATGTTCCTTGATGAACCTTCCCCTGTTTTCCCCCATTATCCCCTTCCTCCTCCCATCTGGTTGCTGTTAGTTTGTTCTTTATTTCCTTGTCTCTGGTTCTATTTTGCTCACTTGTTTGTTTCATTGATTAGGTTCCACTTACAGGTGAGATCACATGCTATTTGTCTTTAATTTGTCTTGTAATTTGTTGATTAATTTTGGACAAAGGGGGCAGAAGCATAAAATGGAGTAAAAATAGCCTCTTCAAAAAATGGTGTCAGGAGATATGGACAGCTACATGCAAAAAAATGAAACTCGATCACCAACTTACACCATACACTAGAAAAAACTTAAGATGGATAAAAGACTTAAATATAAGTCATGACACCATAAAAGTCCTAGAGTAAATCATAAGCAATACATTTCAGATATCCCACCAAGCAATACTTTTGCTGATATATCTCCTAGGGCAAGGAATATAAAGGAAAGAATAAACAAATGGGACTACATCAAATTAAAAAGCTTCTGCATAGAATTCCATTGTGCAAATGATCTTGCCTGTAACAGGAACCTAAACAGCAAAACAAATAAACAAGCAAAATATAACCAAGGACACTGAAATAGAGAACAGGCTGACAATGACCAGAGGGGAGGGGGGAGGGAATTTCAGGGGAAAAGGGGAAGGGTTTACAGGAACAAGTATAAAGGACACACGGACAAAAACTAGGTGGGGGTGGAAATGGGAGGGAGGTGGGGAAGGCTGATAGGGTGGGATGGGATGGGGAAAAAAGAGAAGAAAAAAATTTAAAAGCTTCTGCATGGCTTTTTGCCGTGATATATTTGCCAGTGATACACAGGACAAGGTTTTAATCTCAAAAATATATAAAGAATTTAAATGACTCAGCACTAAGAAGACAAATAATCCAATTACAAAATGGTCAAAGGATCTGAATAGACACTTCTCCAAGGAGGACCTGCAGATGGCCCATAGACATATGAAAAAATGCTCAACATCACTAGCCATCAGATAGATGCAAATTAAAACCACAAAATGAGATATCTGACCTCACACCTGTCAGAATGGCCATCATTAATAAATCAACAAACAAGTGCTGGTGAGGATGTGGAGTAAAGGGAACCCTAGTGCACTGTTGGTGGGAATGCAGACTGGTACAGCCACTGTGGAAAACAGTATGGAATTTCCTCAAAAAACTAAAGATGGAACTGCTTTTGACCCAGTGATTCCACTGCTGGGATAATATACCCAGGGAATCCTAACATACAAGTTCAAAATAATTTATGTACCCTCATGTTCATAGTAGTGTTATTTACAATCACCAAGATTTAGAAACATCCTAAATGCCCATCAATAGACGAGTGGATAAAAAACTGTGGTAACATCTATATAATGGAATACTATGCAGCAGAAGGAAAGAAGGAATTCTTAACTTTTGTGACAGCATGGATGGAACTGGAGAATATTATGCTAAGTGCTGTAAGCCAGTCAGTGAAAGACAAATACCATATGTTTTCATTTATAAGAGGAATCTAATGACAAAATAAACTAATGAGCAAAATAGAACCAGTAGCACAGAATCATGGAACAGCCTGACAGCTGTAAGTGGGGAGGGGAGGTGGGGACTGATTGAAAGGTGAGGGATTAGTCAAAGAACATGTATGAAGGACCCATGGACATGCTCAATGGAGAGGGGACTGATTTTGGAGGTGTGGAGTGAGCTGGGTGGAAAGGGTGAAAAAGTAGGACAACTGTAATAGCATAAACAATAAAATTTAAAAAAATAACATAACAGACCAATTGCAGAAGACTATATTATTTAATGATTGCAAACAGTTTCATAGTTCATGTGAATATTTACTTTTTAATGAACCTTGTTTATAATTTTTATCATTACAGAAATGAAATACATATATTTGCACATAAAAATATAGTGTTTTAACTAAATTGCTTTAAAATCACTTATAGATATTTTAATTTCCAAGGTGCCTAAAGAATTATAAAACAGTTTGAACATCTGTATTCAGAACAGTGTACTATAACATAGTACAAAATGATTAATTATATATAAAGTCTATAATAGAGTTAAGTACAAAATAATTAATTATATATAAAGCCTATTCATAAATTTTAACAGCCCACCTTAAGAATCTTTCATGATCCAAATATGCATACATTTTTAGACACTATTTGGAATTGAGATTGTTACATATACAGGAAAGTTAATGAAGTTAAGCAAATTATCTACAATATCATATTTATTACCTATTGACTGTTCACATTAAAATACATATTTTATTAAATATATTGGATATGTTGCACTATCTGCTTAAAATACTGTAAAAATTTTTAAAGAAAAATTAGTGAAGTGCATGACCTTTTAAATTAATTTTGATGGTTATATATTTTACAGGTTAAATGAGAAAATGTATCTTGCTTACAGAATTAGTTCTGGCTCATTGCCTCATGCTGAGTTTCCTCAAGAATTCAAGTAACAGAGAAGCAAGATCATCTAAGAGCACAGATATATAATGTATTTGTTTCTACATGTATCCCAATTAATTTTAGAATCTGATTCAGATATTAAAAACAGATTAAAAATCCCATTTTATATACTACATAAAATAATTTTTGATTTCCTAGTTCTAAAAGAACTCTATTTTCCCAAATTTTGAGGGGTTGTAAATTCAAAGAACTAGTTATTATTACTGAACTAATAGATAAATATTGTCTACAGTGGCTCTCCTATAACATTTTCCTTTCCTTAGGAGCAATCTATCCAGTTTGAATATAGAAAAAAGCTGGCATGTTGAACTCCTAAGATTGACAGTACTTAAAATAAATGCATTCTCTTTCCATCTCTCCTTTTAAGTTTTATGTATAATATTTGCAGCTGTCCAAGGGAAAGTGTTGTGGGCTGGGTGAGAAGGGTGAAGGGATTAAGCAAAGAAAAAAAGAAAGACTCCTGGACACGGACAACAGTATAGTGATTGCCAGAGAGAACGCGGGGTGAGGGAGGGAGAGGAGGGTAAAGAGGGGTTAAGTGGTGTTAGGAGACTTGACTTGGGGTGGTGAACAAACAATACAATATACAGATAATGCACTGTAGAATTGTATATCTGAAACCTATATAACTTTATTTTTCAATGTCACCTCATTCAATTCATTAAATAAAGAAATGAACCTTGCTATTTTCATGTTTTGTAAAGTATTTCGATATCATAAAAAGACAATTTAAAGGGGAGGAAACCACAGACGTCTTACTAACAGTATTAAAAACCTCAGTAGCAGCATCTTTCAGCAATGCAAACTCAGGCTATCACAACGTAAAATGGCAGAGATCATACTTTGTGAGAATCAACAGTTTACTTTTTAAGTGTAAACAATTCATTCCTGTAGTAAATGACATTGAAGTGGACTTTTTTTTTTCATTTGACTTTACCCCATCATAATATGATGCTTTATTTTTAAATAATTCCAAATCTCCAAATCACATATTTTCTCTAATTTCTCCAAGTTTTCAGAAAAAAATAGACATGACTTACCTTTTGCATTTTAGATCATTGTATCTCAGATATAATACCCTGACAGTAACTTGACCAGCAGAGCAAATTCTCATGCTGTTAAATGAAAACATCTTTATGTTTTTGTTATTACTACATCAGTCCTAGGTAAACGTGTCTTCCACTCTCCTTTCTGTCACCCTCACAACTAAAAGGCAGGATACTTGTGTATTATAGTAATATTTCCACTAAAAACAATGCTTAAAAGAATGGATGCAACAAGACTTGTAAATATCAAATCATAATTTTTATATTTTATTCTTTATCATATTCTCCATGGATATTATTTATTTATCAAGAGCATGAGTCTTTAACAACACATTTTAGCTCTGTAACGTGATATTCGGCTTAACACATAAACACACAAATAAACTCTCAGAGAACCTTGTCAATTAGAGTGTTAGAAAATAGTGTTTCCCTGAGGCTATGGGAAGCATGGTTTTATATGGAGTGTGACAACACCCCAAATATGTGGTACTGAAAGCTCTCAGTAAGCATTCATCATTTAAACATTAATATGCAGATAGAGAAGTAGTGTTATTTAAATAGGGTCTATTTAATTACAACTATTTAATTTAACTACGTCAGCAAGCTCAAAGTTTAGTTTTCCAGAGTGATATTTGTTTGTGTGTTCTACCTCTGTTATTGCTGGATACAACTGTATAAGTTTTAATATTGGCTTTTAGCGATTTTATATGATGATAAACTTTGGCTGGAGATTTCTAGGAAACTCTACTGAATATTTCGTATTTAGGGTATGATTGAATTTGGTAGCAGATGTGAGAGTGTGATCTAAGATTGGAACAATACTATTATGGAAAATATATGTTGTCTATGGAAGTGGGAATAATAACTATAGGTCTTTCATATGTAATTCACTGCTTTCCAAGGTTCCCAGGTGAACTGTGGTTAAGCATAGGAATGTGGTATGTGGAAATATTGGATAATTACATTCTATGTAGGTGCAGGTAAGAACAAGATAGGAAGAGACAGACACAGAGAGATGTTGAAGGAATGAATGTTGGGAAGGGCATTAAAGATACTCTAGTACTATAATTTGTAAGGACCTAAGCAAAAGGTCTGAACAGAAAACCAAAGTCAGTACTAGTAGAACCTAGATTATTTAAAAGTGGGAAATATCCACAGTGCTCTACTATTAGCACTAATTCAAAATTAACACTAATTTACTTATGGTTTACTTGTGAGTTGCACAGCCAACAAAATAAATTGATTTGAATCAACCAGAAGTGTTGTTCTCTAAATAATCCTAAAGGGGAAAATTCAAGCTACATACATTATTAGCATGTTACAATGTTGCGGAAAAACAAACTCTTACACGATCTGGGGTGACGGAGTAAGCCTTTATTACACGCGTGGGCCCAGAGGAGAGAGCTTCCAAATTCTGGGTGCTGAGGAGGGGTCAGGTGGGTGGTTAAATACCTTTGTAACAAAGTGGGGAGGGGAGGGGTCTCGTGGTACAAGCAGAAGATACATAAATGTGAAAGCCAAGGACACAGAGGAGGAGGAAGGAAATGGTCTGGGGGCCCAGGACAAAGAAACAGCAGGGAATCATCCAGGGCCTGGGACAGAGAGTCAACTAACTAGTAAGCAGGTGGTCGTCTGAAGCCTGGGGGCCAGCAGGGAGCTCTCAGTGGCCGGAACAGAGTGCCAGCTTCAACTTCTATTTACATTCTAAATTCCCATTACAACAAGTTTTTCTCAGAATCATATTTATATGATAAAAATTTATTCCAGTGTTGTAGCTATTATGTGAAATTTAAACATATGATCTAAATTTCTAACAACTTGATTTTTTTACTTAACTTCATAGTTCTTGGGAATTTTTGTAAAATCTCTGACAACCATTCTGTCTTTTTATAAGGATCAACAATTTTAACCTCATCTAGAGTGCAATATTAATAATAATCATCTTTGTTAAGCAATGATATAGTGGAAATTAAAATAAAAGTTACTATTAATTATGCAGACCACTCAACCAGAAAAAATATTGTATTTTTCTATTAAAGTAAAATTCAACTCAACAAAATATTAGCAAATCAAATCCCAAAATGCAAAATAAGGATTATACAATGTGACCAAATAAGATTTGTACAAAGTATGGAAGGCTGGTTCAACATTTGAAAATTAATGTAATTCATCACATCATCAGACTAAAAGAGCAAACTCATATAATCATATAAATAGATGTAGAAAAAAACATTAGACAAAATCCAAACCCATTCCTAATAAAATCTTCCAGGAGTCTAGGAATAGAAGGAAATTTTTCAACTTTATAGAGTATATCTACGAAAAACCTACAGCTAACATCCTGGTACATGGTGAGAAACTTAAAGCATACTCACTAAGATCAGGTACAAGGCAAGGATGACCCTGTACCACTCCTATTCAACAACATACTGGATGTCCTCACTAATGTAGTAGGGGGAAAAAAAAGAAAGAAAGAAAAGAAAATGGGGGGAGGAATAAGTATATAAACAGGGAAACAGTGAAGGTAAAAAGAAAACTGTCTTTGTTTGCACATGCCATGATTGTTTATGCAGAAAATTTGAAGTAGTTAACAATAAAACAAAACAAAAATATGAACCAGTAAGTGATTATAGCAAGGCTGCAAAATGCAAGGTTAATATGCAAATCACATGTTTTTCTATATATCAGCACTATATAAGTGGAATTTGAAATTAAAAATAATATTGCTTGCATTAGAATGCTAAAATTAATACTTATGTTTAAGAGAAGGGCAAGGTTTTTCGGGAACAACTATAAAGGACACATGGACAAAAACAAGGGGGGTGGAAGCAGGGGAGGGAGGTAGAGATGGCTAGGGTGGGGGGGAATAATAAGGGGTAAATGCAGATAACTGTACTTGGACAACAATAAAATAATTTTTTAAAAATCTAACAAAATTTATATAAAATCTATATAAGGAAAACTACAGAACTCTAATGAACTAAAACAAAGAACTAAATAAATTTTCATGGACAGGAAAGCTTAATATTGTTAAATGTCACTTCCCAATTTTATCTGTAGATTCAATATAATCCCCGAAAATTATTTTATGAGTATTGACAAAATGATTCTAAACTTTATGGGCAAAGCAAAAGTCCCAGCATTGCCCATAAACACAATATTGAAGGAGAAGGACAAAGTTAGAGAATTAATACTACATGATTTCAAGACTTATTACAAAGTTACAACAGCAATTAAGACTGACTGATACTGGTGAAAGAAAAAATAGATCAATGGAATGAAGATTCTAGAAATAGACCCACATAAAAAAGTCAACTGATTATTGACAAAGGAGAAAAGGCAATATGATGAGGCAAAAATAGTGGGTTTAATAAATGATGCAGAAACAACTGCACATACACATGAAAGAATGAAATTATACATAGATATCATACCTTCCACCAAACTTAACTCTAAGTGGATCATAGACTTACAGTAAACAATAACATAGGAGAAAACAGATGGCCTTGGGTATGATGATATCATTTGATATATAACTAAAGGCACTATCCATGAAAGAAATAATGGTAAGCTGGATTTAATGAAAAAGTAAAGCTTCTGCTCAATGAAAGACAGTACCAATACAATAAGAAGGCAAGTCACAGAGTGGGAGGAAATAGTTGCAAAGGGCATCTGAGAAAGGATTATTATCCAAATTATACAAAGATCCCTTAAAACTCAACAATAAGAAACAAGTTCAATAAAAAATGGGTCAAGGCCCTTAACAGACACCTTATCAATGTAGATATATATGATAGTTGACCCCCCAAACTGAAATTTATTTATTAAAAAGTTATATATTTATTCTTAAATGTTTAAATTTCCAAGTACTCTCCATTTCATGCAATACACCTATCAAGGTATTTTTTTCCACTACTCAAAACAGTTTTTGAACTCATTGATTTTTTTTGTTGCCTTTTAGTGTTTTTACTGTTTTTTGTTTTACCTCTCCCACATTTCCAAACCATTTCCTTCTGAGGACTTTTTTTCATCTGGGGAAACAAAAAAGTCACTCAGGGTGAGATCAAGTGGATGGGGAAGGTGGGGCATGGGGTTCATGCCATTTTTGGTCAAAAACTACTGAGCACTCAGTGCAATGAAGAAAGGTGGGCTTGTAAATCGCCCATCATGAAATGGACCAATGTGATGAAGAGAGTCAACAAAAATTCACTGAAGCTGAATGTAGCCTCTCACAACACCACCAGCTGGTCCTACAAGGGGCCCGCCCTCCATAAGATTATTCTGTTTTGGGGGTGTTCCCCACATAGAAGGCAAATACACATATTGAAACATGCCCCACATTTTATGTTATTAGTTTATGCAATTTTAAAAAAGCATAAGATGCAACCGCATAACTATTAGGATGGCTAAAATCCAAAACACTGACAATACCAAATGCTGACAAGTGTGTGATATAATAAGTACTCTTCTTACTGCTGGTAGAAATGCAAAATGATAAAGACATTTTGTAAAACAGTTTGCCAATTAATTACAAAGCTATACATGCTATTATCCTATGATTCAGTAATCGCATCTCTTGGTATTTACCCCAAAAAGTTGAAAACTTGTGTCCACATAAGAGCCTGCACATGGATGTTTACAACAACTTTATTATTATTTCTTTGACTGTGAAGCAATCAAAATGACCTTCAGGAGGTGAATCAATAAATACACTGTAGTACATCTAGAAAATGAACTACTATTCAATTTTAAAAAGAAATGAATTACCAAGCCATGAAAAGACAAGGGGACCCTAAAAGCACATTGGTAAGAGAAGTGAACCAATCTGAAAAGAAACATTTTCTTTCTGAAAGAAACCAATCAACATATTGTATGATTCCAACTATATGATATTCTGGGAATAGTAAAACTAGGGAAACAATAAAAGATCAATGGTTGCCAGGGGTGAAGGTAGGAAGAGATGAACAAAGCAAAGGGCATTGTTAGGGCAGTGAAAATACTCTGGATGAGAATATAACTATGGATATATTTTATTATACATATGTCTAAACCATAGAACATGCAATATCAAAAGTAAACCCTAAGGTAAATCTTTGACTTTGGGTGATTTTGGTGTGTCAACACAGGCACGCCTTTGGTAAAAAAGTGTTCCATTCTGCTAAGAGATGTTGAAAGTGGGGGAGGCTCAGCATGTGTGGAAATGGCATACATAGAAAAGTCTCTTTACCTCCCTCAGTTTTTCGTAAACCTTAAACTGCTTTACAAAGAAGTCTTAAAAATAAACAAATAAATAAGTAAATAAAGTTCAAGTTTTTTGTTGAATCTTAAAATTCAAACTTTTGTGTAAAACCCTTTCTGCTCATTTTGTTTTCTAAAGTTTAGTACCTTTATAGTACCAACAAAAGCCTATTGAGATGTCATGGAGAGAGTTCCTTCTTATTGTGTCTATTTTCTTGTCATGGCTCACAAGAGACACATGGCTCTTGCTATTTTAAGTCATATGCAATATCTTTCTCCCTTGCCTCTGTTTTATAATCACACACTTGTTCTCTCATAACCTTCGTTATTCTCCCCTCTGTGTCTTCTTCCTTATTCTCTTGCCTGAAGCTCTTTCAAACTCACCAATGAGACACGATGCCTAGTCTTTCTTCAGATCTTGTGTTGAGTATCACTTCTAATAAAGATCTATACTGACCTATGGAAATAGGTTAACACACTCTATTACAACTTTCTATATCTGCCTTTAAATCCATCTTACTCTCTCACATTTGCATTTGTACTTCCCAGCCGTTTGCCCATATGCTTCATCAGGATAGGGATTTGGTCTCACTACCAAGTATTTCCCCATGCCTTGTACAGTGCCCAGCACAGCATGGATATTAACCAATTTGGTTAAATATGGCTAAATAAATTCATTATGGATGTATTAACATGCAGAATACCTAGGTAAGCATTTTCACATATTAAACTTCCAAATGTATATATTTCTTGCCTAGCTGCACCTGTATGTATGCTTTGCTATGGGCTTTAAAAATATTATAAAGATAATTAGAGCCTTTGTAACTACATTTTACAGCAAATACTTCTTTTTTAAAAAATATTTTATTTATTTATCTTTAGAGGGGAAGGAAAAGAGAGAGGGAGATAAATATCAATGTATGGTTGCCTCTCATGCATCCCCTGCTGGGAACTGGCCTGCAACCCAAGCATGTGCCCTGACTGGGAATCGAACCATCGTTGTTTGGTTAGCAGGCCTGTGCTCAATCCACTGAGCTGCACCAGCCAGGGCTACTACAAATAGTTCTTAACATAAAAATTATTTCTTAAAGAAAAAGATCACAAAAATTGTATTTTGAGGAGGTAAAATATATTTTTCATGTATTTGTCTGCAAGTTAACATCATGATATTAATTTTGTAATTATAAGGACAGTCCTAAGTACTTTTACTCTGCTCTTTAATATTATATATAATGCCATTTTTCCTGTAATCATTTTTATTAATATTTATTTCCCAACTGGTACTTTTCTTTTAGGCAGTTTGAAAACTATTATTTCTAATGTCTATTTTAATAACCATAAATCTTTACTTAGTTTAAATAAATACAATTTTCCTTTGGGTTTTTCTAAACAAAATATGAAGACCTACAAAATGTTATTGAAAAGAGTAGCTAGTACAAAGTAATTTAAAGTAAGCTGTGGAATATATTCTACGTTTTCTTTTTTTTCAGTATGTTTTTTCAGTATGTTTTTTTTAACTTGACCCAAAATGAAATAATTTTAAAAACCTATAAAATACTTTCTAAGTGACTAGAAGGAAAAATTTAAAGACCATAGTAAATTTGGAGATTTCAAATACAATTTTCCTAATTTGCACTTTTGGTTTGGCATAGACTTTTATTTTACTATTTTTAAAATATCTTATGTATTTACTTTTAGAAAGGGGGAGAGAAGGAGAACAAGAGGGAGAGAAACATCAGTGTGTGGTTGCCTCTAGCACGACCTCTACTGGGGACCTGTCCCACAACCCAGGCATGTGCCCTGACTGAGAATCGAATTGGTGACCTTTCGGTTCGCAGGCTGGAACCACATCCACTGAGCCACACTAGCCAGGGCAAGGCATACAATTTTAAAAGATTGCTATCAAAATATGTATTTGAAAGAAAAATAAGTATAATTATTATCAACACAAAATTTAAAGTTTAAAAACAATTGGGTATTTGGTATCTAATTCCGTGCTGTATGTAATTAAGATAATTTTAAAAAATTAACTTTTAAATAAAATATCATGTTTTGATATAGCCAAATTAACTGGATTGCTTACATATACTCAAATGTGTCCCTTTGGAGTGGCTTCCAATTCCAATTATAATAAGAGTATCTGGTATCAAACCTACTCTCCTGTGATTAAAAATTATAAAAGTGAACACATTAAGTAACTCATTTCAGATATAGCAAAAAGCAAATAGAGTTATTATCCTTGAGAGAAGAAAAGTACGTCAAGTAAACTCTACTTCATGCCGGGGGGGTGATTTATAAACTACAGCACAGGCAAAGGGATCATAAGCATAGAATAGTAGCATAACTGCACATGGCAAATAGTGATTGGGATTCAAGGCTGTTGCTACTGAAATAGCTGTAGTTTTGAGGGTTTATGGACTTACTTGCCATAATTATCAGCTGTGTGTTTATAGGATATGACCCCAGGAAGTATAGTCACTTGGGAAAAGACAGATGAAGTAAAGTTTCCTTAGACATACAACACTTGGAAAAGAATGAAGCTTCATTAAGCCAGAATGGAACTAATCCAGAGTAGGAGCGAGACTGGCAGGTTGAGCAGAGAAGTGGAAGACAGTGAGACAGTCCAACTCTAAAGCCTAGGGCACCAGTTCTAAACTGGGATTGATTTTGCCTCCAACTCCCCAGCAGTATTTGGCAATGTCTGGAGATATTTTTGGTTATTACAACCTAGAAATTGTTCTTAGCATTTAGGGAATAGAGGCAAGGCAACTGCCAAATATCTTGTAATGTGTAGGAATATGTCTCACAACAAAGTATTAACTGAAAAGAAAAGCAAATAATGCTGAAGTTAAGAAACCTGGTATAAAAGAAAAGAAACAAACAAAAAACAAAATTAACCTGAGAGAAAATTACATGTGATGGCATTAGCAACTGATTAGACAATATAGGAAAAAAGTTTAGTGAGTTCAAAGACATAGCAGAACAAAGTATTCAAAATTAAACATATGGGGGGAAATTAACAAAAGAGTAAAAAATATCATAAGTGAATTGTAGGACAACTTCATGGAATCTATTATTTATGTAAATGGAATATCTGAAGAAGGGGAGAATAGAAATAAGTGAAAAAATAATAAGTGAGCATTTTCAAAATGTGATGAAAACTATTAATGCATAAGGACAAGAACCAAAACCATAACATAAACAATTTGCTTAAACAAAAAAGAGAAATATTAAAAGCAGCTGGATAGAGGATGCATTATGCACACACAAAGTTTAGGATTCAACAGGTTTATCATCAGAAATGAAGCAAATAAAGATAGTAGAGCACAATCATTAAAGATTTGAGAGAAAAAAAAGTTAGCCTTTGATTCACTAAAATAGCTTCCTAAAGTAAAAATGATGAAATAAACTCTCTTCTTTATCCTCCCCACTAAGCACAACTGTAAGTTTGGAAATCATACAAAGGCAATCAAGGAGTTCTCTGAGAGGTGGAAAGGAGCAATTGCTTGTGGATCCCAGGTTAAACCACACAACAGCAGAGTGTTTCACAAGCCCCCATCCAACAGAAGGTGGCCCAGTTATGCTTCTTCAGGAAATGTATCCACTGAACAAAAGGCAGTAGTCCAAGTAGGTTTATTGCTCCTAGGATCAAATATGAGTGCCAACAACAGTACCAGGTGAGTCCAGCAGTATTGGCAAAGGAGTCAATTGGGAGCTACATTAACTATAACTGGTTGAAGAAAGAGCTTTGTTTCCCCTCTGGGCCTAAGAATCCCCTCCTTACTTTAATTAAGATACTGATCAGTGGAGGAAGGAGGGGCGGGCACTGGCGAGGAGTATCACACCAGAATAAGTCTCTAATAGAACTAACCTAATTGGAACGTGAGAGAAAATACCCACACAAAAAAAAATAGAGAATAGGCTGACAGTGACCAGAGGGGAGAGGGGAGGGAATTTCAGGGGAAAAGGGGGAGGGTTTGCAGCAACAAGTATAAAAGATACATGCACAGTAACAAGGAGGGTGGAAACAGGAGGGAGGTGAGGGCTGGGGGTGGGCTGGGATTGGGGTAAAAGGCAGAAAACTGTACTTGAACAATTAAAAAAATATATATATATATGGAGAGAGAGAGAGACTTTTCCTCACCAGCATGGCTCACTTCACTGGGCATTGCCCCACAAAGCAAAAGACCACCAAGTTCAATTCCTGGTCAGGGCACATGCCTGGACTGCAGGTTCGAGCCCCAGTCAGGACAAGAAGGAGAGGCAACGGATTGATGTTTCTCTCTTACAACAATGTTACTTCACTCTCTTTCTCACCCTCTTCTTTATACTTTATAAAGTATACTATACTAAATAGTATAGTATACTAAATCATACTTTATAATAAACTTTATTATACTTATAGTATAATAAAAATATCAACATTTATATCATCAGAGTCCCAGAGGAGAAAATATAGAATGGCTGAAATAATGGTTGAACTTCTCAAATTTGGTGAAACATATAAGTATAAAGATAAAAGAATCCAAGAAAAACACAAATAAGGTAAATCTAAATAAATCTCTTCTAAGATACAGTAAAATTAAACTTCTAAGAATGAAATAATAATAATCTTGAGAGCATCCAGTGGGATATAGCATTATCTTAGGAGAACACTTACTCAGATTACAACCAATAGCTCATCTGAAGCTATGGAGCAGGTGGCACCATATTTTTTAATAGCTGAAAGCAAAGACCTGCCAGCTGCTAATTCTGAGTTTTTCAAGAATCCTCTTCAGGAACGAAGGTGTTTAAATAAATGAAAATTACCCAAATGAGAACCAGGAAAGACTATTTGTTCAGAGCTTGCTGTAGCAAGGGAGACAGACACCATCACTTCGATCTAGTAGAGACTCCAGAGCAAAGCAAAGGAAATGGAAAACTCTATAATAAAAAAAAGAAAAGTCTCCAGGTATGTCTTCGTTGGAAGCTATTGAATTGGAAAAGCTGGGAGAGAGCTAACTATTAGCAGGTATCCTAAGGGATTAATTAGGACATATTTGGCTTTCACTGCTTGGTCCTGCATTGGAAGTAGGGACAAACAGTCAGTTATTGATCAAATCCTGACTGTTACAGAGGTAGTGGCTTGGCTCCTTGGACTGGCTGCTGCCGACTGTGATTTGGCATCCCATGCTGGTCTCTGCAGGTTGGGGGTTAGAGTTCTGTTTTAAGATATGGTGTGACTACTGTGTGTTTAGATATCCAGTGTCTTAAAGGAGCTATAAAGATATTTTCAATGAAGAAAATCTAAAACAAAATTTTCTTCAGATGTACTGTTAAAGAATGGCTAAGAAATTTCTTCCAACAGAAGCAAAATGATGAAAGATAAACTCTTGGAGGACTGCGAACAAAGAAAGAGCAATAAAAAGACCATAAATATAAGTAAATATAATAGACTATACTTCCATCAGGTTTTTAAATATTTGATAATAGAAATAAAGTGATAATGACTGATACTCAAAACAATGATCTTTAAAAAGTGGCAAAGCAG
>PVKM010034155.1:0-15675 GCA_004027735.1 Carollia perspicillata
TATTAAATTCAATAGACAAAAAACACTTCTCTATAAAATGCTGTAAAAATTTCTAAATGTTTATTCCTAACATCTGTACTATTGCAAGCCAGCAATATAATGCAGGGCCAGACACCAGGCTGCGAACCATATTTTGAGTAGCACTAGCTTAGTGGTCTTTAACCAACATGTTTCTAGAACTTCACTCCTAATTCCTGTGGAGTCCTTCGTTTTGCAGAAGAAAAATGAAACTATGTTTCATATGAAAATCAATGTCTTAAAAGTATCAATCTTGTTTATGCGCATCCTACCTTTATATTGTATTTTCTTTTTTTAATATTTTTATTTATTTACTTTTAGAGAGAGGGGATGAGAAGGAGAAAGAGTGGAAGAGAAACATCAATGTGTGGTTGCCTCTCGTGAGACCCCTGCTGGGAACTGGCCTGCAACCCAGGCATGTGCCCCGACTGGGAATCAAACCGCAATCATTTGGTTAGCAGGCCCACGCTCAATCCACTGAGCTACACCAGCCAGGGCTATATTGTATTTTCTTTATATGCCAGCTAATTTTTCTGGGTTCCAGGAGAAGAAAGTATGAGTAATGACAAATTGAAAAATAAACGAGTCCTAGAAGTTCTGTTGTATTATAGTCACACATAGTATTTTACATTTCATTTTCTATCCAGTCATTCTAAGCAAGCACAAGTCTAACTAGTAGTTGGTATCTTGATAGTAAAATGGTTCGCAAGATTTCCTTTGAAGCAGGGGTGTTCTTTTTCTACAATTTTAAATGATTGACTGTCGATTCCCTAAGGAATGCCAAAACTATTACGAATTTTAAGACTAAACCAACAATGTAGACAATACACGTAAGATTATTTTAGAGATTCATTCCAAATTTTGAAATAAACATTCTCTTTTGACAATTAAAAGAGGCTAATTTGGCTTAATATTACATCTAACAGCAAAGGCCTGTGATCTGACCTTCACTCTAGAGTATATGTCTTCCTTGAGGACATCGTTGCCTCTTTCAGGCTGGTTATTGCGAAGTCATCCAGCTTCCTTGCTCTCCACCCCGTTCCAGTCTTCTCTCACTGGGCAGCCATTCTCCTTTGTGCATAGCTGTGGTGTTTGGAATCCTTCCCTTTTCTCTCATCACTTGAACCACTTATTATCTTCCTAATGAAGGCACCCTTTCCATCAGCTTATAATGAACTGTGGAAAGTAGTATAGGGCACTTAGTATTAAAAGGCCCATTAATAGCAATCTTATTAACATAGCAAGACTCCTCCCACCCCCATACCAATCCATCTCCTTCTGTTCCTGTCTCCCTCTGTTCCTCATGCTTTAGCTCGCTCTCTCTTTTATTTTCATTTTTTGGAGTCCCTTCTTACCCGGGGTGAGGAGTGGCTGCTGTTCACAACCTTTCCATATTTACAGTCAACTTGAACTAGGGAAATGAGGTACAGAAAATTGTACCTTAAATTGTTAATATTTTTCTATACCAGGCTCCATGCAACTAGAATATAATGAGCTAATCAAGCCAAAAAGTTTTCAATGTTATTTTTTATCCTATGCTACATAGTTTTTATTCTATAACAAAAAGGAAAAAAACACAGTTCAAAAAAGATGTACAGTGTGTGATAGAGAAAATACTCTAATAGAAATGTGGTCATATATAATGTTGTATTTGTTGACTTGCAAGTATTTATTAAGCACTTACTATGTTTTAAGCTGGGGATAGAGCAGTAAGTAATACAGTTAAATTACATTCTAGAGAATTGATCCAGAGGACATTGTTAAATAATTCAGCATAGCATGTATAGTTTAATAATATAATTTCAGACCCAACACATTAAAAACAAACATTTTGTCAAGTAACATTAACATTATTTGGATTCTCAGTAAATTTGGAGTATTTCTGCTTGAAATGTAAAAAAATTATGGCATCCTGGAGTATGCTAGCTAGCATCCTATTGGGGGAAATGCAAAATTCAACAATTTTGTGCTTAACATTTTCAGGAATTTATATTCTCTTTAATTCTTTCAAATTGCTTCGAAGTATCTAGGACTATAAATCATGTTAAGAAAAAGCCAGAATTTGAACATGGCATAATCATAATCATTTGCAGTCTGAACTTTTATGTATTTAAAGGACTTATTTCTTGAACAAGTATTTCTTCAGAAAGTTTTCCTTGTAAATTAAATGCAACCACAAATTAAAACACAGTCATTATAACTGTGTATGAGTTTATTTTATTACGACTGTTACAGAATCACTACGCCCGACTTCACCAACAGAAATACAAGAACAGTATGCAAGTGTTATTTCTGGTCAGATTTGTATGGGAAGCTGTGAAATTGTTACATTCTTCTGTAACAATTTCATTGTTACAGAAGGATTGCATTCTTCTGGTCACCTGGAAGAATAGGCAGCCAGGAGAATCTGGCTTGGGCTGGAAGACAACACAGTCCTATTTACCTCTGAAAGTACCACATATTCTGCTCTCCCAGGAATCATTGCGGTGAGGGACCCACCACAGTGCTCATACGGTGAAAATAGACGCTGGGATGTTTTACTGCATGGAAATGCCACAACCTTCACTGTAAAAAGGTTAAGGATTTTATCTCCTCTGATTTTAAAACAAAAATTAAATCAAATTTTTATGATCTTATGATATTTTTAAGGAAGATAAAGGCCTTTTAGCAGGACAACGTGCTATTACATAAGCAGATTGCTTAATAGGCTAAAAGCGTGTTTGCTGAAGGGTTTTGAAGCTAATCAAGACTCTAGATAGAGAGTAGATTAGCAGTCTTCATATCCACTAGAAAGGAAAAAGCTCTGATAGTTCAATTTAACACTTTCATCTTCCAAAGACTGTTTATGTGAATATACTTGGTGAGCTCACTGCTATCTGCAATAAAAGGCTTACATTTTTAGGGCTACATAATTAAATGACCCATCAAATTAATTAATAAGATTTTAATCTAGTGCAGCAAGCATACTAATTAGCTTGTCAAGTATGTACAAAATGTCTTGACACAAGTTATTTTTAGAAGTCTTTGCTAGCTCATATATCCAAATGTAAATGCATGGACTATCTCTGGAACAACACACCAGAACCTTGGAAGGAGCAATGGCTGGCTCCTCTAGGGAGAAGTAGGCATGGGGGCACCAGGGATGCAGGAAGAGAGACCTTTTACTGTGTACCATTTGGATTTCAAGTTCTGTGCCATGACCATATATCAACTATTCAAAAAGAATTTTTAAAAGTTAAGTCTTTGCACAAGATCTAACGAAGACAAAAAGAATAGTGTAAGAGAGGGGTTCAAAAGAAAATAAAAATATATAATTTGGGGAAAAAAGGATAAGAGAAAAACAGGAAGAGTGAAGCATTTATACCCTGATCTGAAATCTGCTTTTTTTCCTGTTCTTCCCCCACGAAGTCTGGATCCAGGTCAAGTCCTCATCCTCACTCAGCTGGTTGACTACCACAGATGTCTTTCTGTCCTCCCTGATTCCACTGTTGTCCTCTATGAAGCCGCCCCACCTTAAACTCCTCAGTGGCTCTCCACCTTCTACAGAACAAAGTTCCTGCCAGCCTCTCCATCTCTAATTCTCACTCTTCCTTCCTTGTATTTGAAGTTCCAGCAGCACTCAACCCCTTGGTTTTTCTTCAGCAATGTATGCTGTATCTTATTCATTGTGCCCGTGTTGTACATAATACCTAAAAAATTGCTATGGCCTCCCCTCCTATTTGTGACGTTGTCTTATAATTACCCATTTGTGTGACTGCTTTTCTCCTGGACTGCAGTGTGGCTTACTTACATTAGAGTGATCAGGGCCCACTCTTTGACCTGGCACGTAAAAGATGCTCAATACATATTGGCTAACATTTAATGAGTGTCCTCAACAAGGATTTCACCTGCCACTTCCCTATCTGTTAACTGTGAGAGCACAGTGGAGCTAAGGAAGGTACATCTTCCGAGATCATCTATCAGTTATGTTTGCATCGTGTCCAGAACCCAAGGCGCTAATGTCCACATCAGTATCAGGGACTTTACTCCTCACATTTTCTACCACAGAAATTTTCAACAAATTCAAAGGGGAGAGAATAACTCAGTGAATGCTGGGTGTCAACATCCCACCAACTTTCTTTCTTCTACCCCCACAATCACACGTGTGTGAAGTAAATCTCAACCACTACAGCCTTTGACCTGTAAATACTTTAGTAGGCTTCTGCCACACATGCAAACTATGTAAACATAACTATGACAATGACTGACATTTTATTTATATCATGACTTATCTTAACATTTTAAATAATTGTATAAATCTGAATTTCAAAATAACTTTGAATAGGTTTAAATAATTGGGGCATTATTCTACTTTGTGGAAATTGTTTCTGATGGTAACTGGCAATGGTTTGGTGAAAAGTCACAGCCTACATCCCCACTGAGAGCTAAGGGCTGAGTGTCCAGGTCAGGCCTGAAAGGCATTAAAAGAACTCCTAGCCGTGTCAAACAATCGAATGCTCCTAATTCTCCTCACTATCATATGCTCTAAATTTCCATCTACTGTTTTTGAGGAAAAATTAATCTTTTTACTTGAATTATGAAAGGAAACCCCAGAGAAATGAAACACTTCTATTTCAAAACTGTCATGTTCACGGTCATTGCCACAATAATAATCCTTTTCTAAACATTATGTTAGCTATTTTAAATGGCTCAGGATGCTCAGAGGCAATATTAGGTCCCTTCGGGAACTTTACAAAGAAAAGGAAAGTTGAAATCAATAAATCTAATTGTGGATAACCTGCTTCCCAGGATGAGCTATGGACACAGCAGTTTCACTTTGGGACTTACCTGTGACTCCCTGGAGGAATATACATGACTGTTCTAGAAAAATTAGCTACAGCTACCAAATAGGCGAACACCCTGTCGAGGCTGAAGAGCCATTTTTCTTACTGCTAGGTAAACTAATAGACCACAGTGAAGGAAATAAACTCATTTCTTTAAAACAAAAGGTAAATTTATATATTTATGTGGTATATGAAAGACTGAGTACAGACAGATGAGAAGAAAATAAAAGGCAATAACCCAGCTAAACTCATCCGTCATCAAAAAAGATTGTACAGTTTTCCAGTGTTTCAAGTCTGCTGATTTATTCTGGTAACTCAGATTAACTTTACAGAATCTTTTTTTAAAAAGGTGTTAATGCTGACAATTAACCCTAGGGGGAGAAAAAGAAACCAAAAATATACTGTTGTAATATGCTAGTAGACCCTAAAAAATAGCAATAATTAATTTGTCTTGCTTCATTCTGTTTCACTTTATTTTTATTTTAAATTGAATGTGTCATCAACCACACAAGTCTACTGCTTATTTTGTTACCAGTGGATGTCAGTCATTTAATTTACCAATGGTGTCGTAGACACACGCAGTCACACATGCAACTTGGCATAAGGAGAGAAGAAGCAGTAATAAAATATTTTGAACTGCACCCACTTAAATAAAGATGAAACACTGGTAAACTCTGCCCTATGACAATAACTTTACTGCTTTTACATCATTTTTAAATTTGTTTTTTTTAAACTAGCTTTGAAAGGTTTAACCAAATGATAGCTAAACCATCAGACTTTGTAAGTTTAAATATAACAGAAAAGTCAAAATGTGAAGGAATGATCTCTGGGTTAGGATAAGTCTTTCATAACTATTACTACTGCTGCAAAGCTTTATCTTCGGGTAGGATTTAATAGTTTCTTAATGACATTTTCAGTTATTTCATTTGATTTCACAATTACCTATGAGGTAGGCAAAGCCCGTGATTACCCATTATTCTCTAACATTCAAAGAAATTACAAAACAGTAAAGCCTTCTGGGTTGATGGACATGCTATACACTTGTATCAGAATCTCCATGACATGAATGTGTATATACGCAAAGTTTCATTGTGCTATGCCCTTATTATTTACGCATTAACAATACCAAAAGGCAATATGCTCAAAGGGACAGTAGAGAGCTTTTCATACCCTGTGTAGTAATGTTTAAGTCCTCTTAAGGAGATGGATAGTAGAAGTTTCTTACAGAAATAATATGGCTATCAGTTAGAGAAACACATGCACTTTTACTAAAGTGGTAAGAAATTTTACTGACTGCGCCTTACTAGACAAAATGCAAAATAACTTCCTAGTCTAATAGTCAATGTTCACATCCCTTTTATTCCTTTTAGGCATAATGTGATTTCCCTGACCAGGTACTGCAACACCCAATTACATAAGCTGCTCAATTAATGCATAGAACAAAACTAGATGCACCCTTTCCTTTTTTGGAATTTAGCCATTCTAACTCTTGCCTCAATGGACGACAAAGTTGGTCATAAATCAACATTCAATTATTTCACCTACTTAAATTGAGTGAATTTGTCCCTCAGTTATTCAGAATTAACTTGGATAAACTTGGAGAGGGTGTTGGGTCACAGTACAATGAGACAGGCACAGCTTTAGAGTAGTGTGGGTGGATTAGCGAGGGCTGACAGACATTTCAATATTGACTCATCTACAACCTTACAAATCAGAGGTTATTGAAAACTGAAATTAATTATCCAGTGACAATACATAGTGCCCGAGTTAAAATATTTACTACAGCTTGATTTTGTAAAACATGACAAGAGTAACTTGAACATAACAGAAAGATTTTACAGAGATTACAGAGGTGCCAGCTATGGCTGACATAGGTTATTATGTCAAAGTGTGTTCCAGCCACACCCAAGGTATCAGACAGTCTCAGAAAACATGTGTCCGTCCGTATACTAATGCTTACAGATCTGGTAGGACTTGGGCACGGGAACTAATGTTCTTTGTTCTGGGTTGGCAATTATTCTAAGACAAAAAAAAACACAACTCTTTATAAATTGCATCTCTTTAAGCATAATATCACTTAGAGACTATTAGTAGGATATTGGGACATGAAAATGGGCTGTCCCAAGGGAGTGAAGGAGACAGGAAGTAACCTTAATCCAAATGACTTCTAGCCCTCCTGAGTAGACAGTAAAAAATTCATCTCCAGGTAATGGGCATCTGGAATTGCCTACTGAGTCTTCATTGATATTCCATTAAAAATTTCTCCTAGGCTGAAATGTAATGTGTAGAAGTTATGGGGCTTCCTGACCCCTTTTTATTAATAATTATAGAAACCAACAACTGGAGGACAGAATAAAATGATGATTTTTTAATGGATCACACATACTTTCAGTTTAATGTTTGTTGGTGTGATTTAAAATGATTTTTAAAAAGTAAATCAGGCTTACCTACAGTTATTTTGCTTCTTGTAACAACAAAAATAAATGAAAGACATTCATATTAGTTATTCCTGTATAGAGCTGATGAGATGTTGGAATATATAGAAACAGCTTAGTGCTACAGAGAACAAGCAGGGCGGGATGACAATCACTCACAGAGCTAAATGCCACTGCCAGTATTACAGTCACTTGACACCCTGATGTAAATTTACTGTATGTGTCAAAAATAAACTCAAGGTGGATAAAAGACTTAAATATAAGTAGTGACACCATAAAATTCCTAGAGGAGAACATAGGCAGGAAAATCTCAGATATTCCATGCAGCAATATTTTCACAGATATGTCCCCTAGAGCAAGGGACATAAAGGAAAAAATAAACAAATAGGACTTCATCAAAATAAAAAGCTTCTGAATGGCTAAAGAAAACATCAGCAAAATGAAAAGGGAACCAACAGTATGGGAAAATATATTTGCCAATGATACCTCAGACAAGGGTTTGATCTCTGAAATATATAAAGAATTCACAAGACTCCACTCCAGGAAGACAAACAATCCAATTAAAAAATGGGCAAAGGACCTGAACAGACACTTGTCCAAGGAGGACATACAGAGGGCCCAGAGGCATATGAAAGGATGCTCAGCATCACTAACCATCAGAGAGATGCAAGTAAAAAACCACAATGAGATACCACCTTACGCTGCTCATAATGGCCATCATAAAACAAGTCAACAAACAAGTGTTGGAGGGATGCAGAGAAAAGGGACCCCCAGTGCACTGCTGGTGGGAATGTAGACTGGTGCAGCCACTGTGGAAAATGGCATGGAATTTCCTCAAAAAACTAAAAATGGAACTGCCTTTTGTTTTTTGTTTGCTTTGTTTTGTTTTTAAAGTTTTAATTAGTTTGAAATATAACGTATATAAAAAAAGTGCACCAATTACATAAAAATATCTTAGCGAATTACTACAAAGTGAATGTCAGTAATCACCATCCAAGCCAAGAAAAGGAGCATTGCTGGGCACCACAGATTGCAGCCCCTTCCCTCTGTCCAAATGTAACCACTATCCTGACTTTTGTGGCAGTTTTATTCTTATTTTTCTTTATGGTTTTAGCACTGAGGTATGTACTTAATTCTCTGAGTTAAGGCTTAATTTGGAGTTTAAGCAAACTAGGGTTTCTAGTCATCTAAATGGAGTCAGGGTAGGAGCTGGCTGGTATGGGGAAAAATTGAGGGACTTCGATAACTCAACAGACCTTAAGTACTTTAGATCAGGGTTTCTCAAGCTCAGCACCAGCTACCTTCTGGGCTGGATAGTTTCCTGTGTGGGGGACTATCCTGTGTATGGCAGGATGTTTAGCACTACCCCTGGCCTCTATCCACTAGACACCAACAGTGTCACTCTTCCAGTCATGACCACCAAAAGTGTCTGAAGATGTTGCCAAATAACCCCTAGGAAGGGGACAAAATTATCTTTGCTGGAGAGCCACTGCTTTAGACAAATTAAAGTGTCCAAAATGACGATCTAAAAAGACAACTTGAAACACTTTTAGGCATTTTACTACTCAGTCATAGCCAAAAGGTGGAGAAACCAGCCTATAGGTTCTAAACTATTCTACAATTCAGCCAGAGGCTGTGAATTTCGTGCAGCTAAGAGTTGACCTTCAGGTCTCTAAATCTGGTTAATTCTTCATGAAATTCACAGCCACCTGTGTCCCAGGTGGCAAGCTTTCCAGGATGGGATGCTCCAATTCAAATGACAAATACCCAGAAGCTTTCTCAAAGAAATAGCAAATGAAAAATTGTTCAGTTTATTTCTTTCCTTACTATTCCCTTTTCATTTTTTTATTGTGTTCAAGTTTAGTTGTCTCTATTTTTCCCGCACCACTCCCACCTACCCCACATTTTTCCACCTCCCATTCTTGATCCTACCCCACCTTTGGCTTTGTCCATGTGTCCTTTATACATGTTCCTTGACTACTCTTCCCCCTTTTCTCCCCATTACCTCTCCCCCTTCCCCAGTTACTGATAGTTTATTCTTTATTTCAATGTTTCTAGTCAACATTGCTTGCTTTTTCATTTTGTTGATCAGGTTCCACTTATAGGTGAGATCATATAGTATTTGTCTTTCACTACCTGGCTTATTTCACTTAGCATAGTGCTCTCCAGATCCATCCATGTTGTTGCAAAGGGTAGGAGTTTCTTCTTTGTTTCTTTCTGCTGCATAGAATTCCATTGTGTAAATGTACCATAGTTTTTTGATCCATTCATTTACTGATGGGCTCTTAGGTTGCTTCCAACACTCAGCTATTGTAAATTGTGCTGCTATGAACATTGGGGTGCATAGGTTCTTTTGAATTGGTGTCTCAGGATTCTTATGGTATAATCCCCTCCATGGAATTGCAGGATGAAATTGCCTTTTGACCTGGTATGTTGATGTTTAATATAGGGAAGATAATTTTTGTTCTTTGTAAATTCATGAATACATGCTTTTCAAAGATTCTATAAGCTGATTGAATGAAATTCTAGGAGAAAAATAGATAAATGTACTGTGTGTGAGAGAGAGAGAAAATTTGTGCACATACAGACAGTATGATTTTGTCTCACCATGACCCTATCAGACATCCTCTACTGAGTCTTCTTAGCAAGTTTTCATCACAATAGTCATACATTTTGATACAAAAAGGTGGAGATCCAAGGTATCAGCAAAGCAGGTAGAATCTACATTAACCTCCTCCTAGGACCAAGAAAAACCTTATAATCAAGCCTTATAACTTTATTTACCACAGTGTCACTGGTAAGAAGTACACACTGGAGGGTGCTGGCAAGGCTCCCATAGGTGGCAGGGCAGGCTGTGGAGGGATATTTCAGTGGCCAAGGGGTTCTCCACGAGGAGTGCAGGGTCTAGATCCCAAGCTGGGTTCCCCCGCGTAGAACACCAGAACTGGAAATGGAACCCAAATAATACCCCAATGTGGAAAGCAGTGGGGTTTCTGTCCACCAGGGAGAGACTTCTAGATATACAGATAGCCTCTTAAAGGGCCAACACACAAAATTTTGTTTGCAGACACTTACCATGGGCTATGGCAGAGGAGGAGCAGAGCAGATTAGAGCCAAGTGAAGAGAATCTGGGGTTGGTGGCTAGATAGAGAGAGCTAACGTGTCAGCTGCCAGGATCACTGTGCTCAGTCATTCCCCACACTACACAAGCCATCTTTGTAGGGCAGAGCACTCCCTTTTATGCAGCCTCAGCCTGGGGAGAAGCAATAGCCCTATGGACAGGAATCTTCTCACCCTACTCTGTGAAGCTTAAGCATGGCTGAGGAGTACAGTTCTTTCCATGACTAAGCCTAACAGAGAGCCTGAAGGTGGTGGCAGATCTCTGGGAGCTTTGAGAATATAGCCGAGCTTCCCCTGGGCCTAGTGCTGGTAAAAACAGGCCATGGTACGCAATTTAGCTCTTTCTACATGCACCCAAGTATGCAGGAGAGAAATACAAGCTGCAGATTACTGCTACCTCCTAACAGGTTGCCCAGGGCCAGTAATAGGCAGCATTTGACATAGGACTGATGTAGAGTCTTTGCAGATCTACTTAATATATAAAAATAAACACAACAAAGCAGTCAAAATGGGAAGACAAAGAAATAAGCCCCAAATGAAAGAACAAGAGAATTCTGCAGAAGAAGAGCTAGATGAAATGGAGGCAAGCAATTGATCAGATACAAAGTTCAAAGTAATGATTATAAGGATGATCAACAGCACACACACACAAAAAAAAAAAAGACATAGGAGCTATAAAAAGGACCAGTCAGGAAAATAGCATGCAATATCTGAAATAAATAATACAGTGGAAGGAATAGACAGTACATTACATGAAACAGAAAATTGAATCCAGCAATTTGGAAGACAAGGTAGAAAAAAACACCAAAACAGAGCAGCAAAAAAAAAAAAAAAAAAAAAAAAAAACAAATTTTTAATGAGGAGAGTTTAAGGGGCTTTTTGGACAACATGAAACTTAATAACATATTTATCATGGTTACACCAAAAGGAGAAGGGAGAGATCAAGGGATTGAGAACCTATTTGAAGAAATAATGATCAAAACTTCCTTAACCAGGTGAGGAAAAAAAACATACACACCCAGAAAGAACAGAGAGTCCCAAACAAAATGAACCCAAAGAGGCCCACCCCAAGACACACCATTATTAAAATGGCAAAACTTAAAGAAAAGGAGAGATTTTAAAAGCCACAGAGAAAACCAAGGGAGCTCACATAAAACTGTCATCCAATTTCTCAACAGAAACATTTCAGGCCAGAAGGGATTGGCATGAAACATTCAAGGTGATGAAAAGCAAGGACCTAGAACCAAGGCTACTTTATGCACAAAGGCTATTACTTAAAATAGTTTGGTACAACACTAAAAAAATCAATAAATGTGATTCACTACATAAATAAAATGAAGTATGAAAACCACATGATCATATCAATAGATGCAGCAAAAGCATTTGATAAAATCCAGCACCCATTTTTTATTAAAAAAAAAAAAACTCTCAGCAAAGTGGGAATAGAGATAACATACCTAAACATAATAAAGGCTATAAAGGACAAACCAACTACCAGAAAAATACTCAATGGTCAAAAACTATAATTTTTCTCCTTAATATCAAGGACAAGACAGGGATGTCTGCTTTCATCTCTTTTATTCAACATAGTATTGGAAGTCCTAGCCACAGCAGTCACACAGAAGAGAAATAAAAGGCATCCAAACTGGTGAGGAAGCAGTAAAACTGTCATCATTTGCAGGTGACTTGATACCCTAAGATTCCACCAACAAACTACTAGAACTGAAAAATGAAGTCAGTGAATGAGCAGGACACAAAATTAATATCCAGAATTCAGTTGCATTTTTATACGACAACAATAAACTATCAAAAAGAGAAATCAAGAAAACAATCCCATTCACAATTGCTTCAAAAAGAATAAAATACACAGGAATAATTTTAAACAAGAATGTAAAAGACCAGTATTCAAAAAATTATAGGATACTGAAGAAGGAAATTGAAGAAGATACAAATAGATGGAAGTATATACTGTGTTCATGGATAGGAACAATTAACATCATTAAAATGTTCATACTATCCAAAGCAATCTATAGATTCAACACAATTCCTATCAAGATACCAATAACACATTTTATAGAACTAGAAAAATATTTCAAATATGTATATGGGAACACAAAAGAGCCTGAATAGCAACAGTGAACTTGAGAAAGAAGAACAAAGTTGGAAGAATCATGCTACCTAATGTCAAACTATACTGTAAGGCCATAGTAATCAAAACAGCATGATACTGGCATAAAAAAAGATCAGTGAAGCAGAATGGAGAGCTCAGAAGTAAACCAACAACTTGATGTTCAATTAATATTGGACAGAGGAGGCAAGTACATACAATGGGTAAAGATAGTTTACTCAGTAAATGGTGTTGGGAAAATTGAACAGATACATGCAGAAAAATGAAACTAGACCACCTTTTTACACCACACAAAGGATAAATTCAAAATGGACTAAAAACTTAAATGTTAGGCTCAAAACCATAAAAATCATAGAAAAAAATGTAGTAAAACCTTGGACATTGCTTGTAGCAATATTTTTGCTGATATATCCCCTGAGGCAAGGGAAACAAAAGACAAAATAAACAAATGGGACTACAATAAAGTTTTTATACAGCAAAGGAAACCATCAATAAAATAAAAACACAACCCACAGAATGGAAGAACATACTCACTCATGCTTCTGATAAGGGGTTAACACTAAAAATTTATAAAGAACATATAAGACCCAACACCAAAGAAACAAACAACCCAATTAAAAAATGGGCAAAAGACCTGAAAACCTATGTTTCCAAAAAGGACACACATGACTGATAGACATATGAAAAGATGCTCAACATCACTAATCATAAGAGAAATGCAAATTAAAACCACAATGAGATACCACTTCACACTTGTCAGAATGGCTATCATCAACAAATCAACAAACATCAACTGCTGGCAAGGATGTAAAGAAAGGGGAACCCTTTTGCACTATTGTTGGGTATGCCAATTACTGCAGCTACTGTAGAAAGCAGTATGGAGTTCCTTCAAGAAATTAAAAATGGAACTGCCTTATGACCTAGTGATTCCACATCTGGGAATTTATCTGAAGAAACTTGAAACACTGACTCAAAGAAGATAAGCACCCCTATGTTCACTGCAGCTTTATTTACAATAGCCAAGATTTGGAACAGCCCCAACACTCCATCAGTAGACAAGTGGATAAAACAACTATGGGACATTTACACAATGAAATACTACTCCCCCATAACAAGGAAGAAAACTTTATTATTTGTGTCAGCAAGGATGGCTCTGGAGACCATTATGCTAAGTGGAATAAGACAGTCAGATAAAGACAAATACCATATGTTTTCATTCATACGTGGAATCTGAGGAGCAAACTAAACTAAAAAACAAAATAGAGACAGACTCATAGATGGAGAGCAGACGACAGCTCTGGCTGGGGTTGGGGGTATTTATAAATGACTTGTCAGATGCAGGTACTTAATTATATTTGATATTTATTGCCTCTATCACTACACAATCAAGGTACTTTAAGGAAATTAAAAACACAAGTTAGTTCTGGCTGTATCTATAATAAATTTAACTTTATAAATATAAGTGATGCCATATCTAAAATTTAAGTGTGGTAGATTAACTTCCTTTTCTAAGTAATGAAAAAAAGCAAATAGTGAAATATTGTTTACAAGCATCCAGGTAAAGATGGTGGATTACAATCATATCATTTAATTTCCCTCCCATGAAATCTAACAAAATGGGCAAAAATAAATAAATAAAAGCCAATCAATAAATGTTCACCAATAGCCATGAAACAAGGAAAAAAGGAATAATGTAGTGTAATTTAATAAACTGGTCCAAAGAAAGAAAAAATATTTCTGGAGGGGAAGCACAAAACAGCTCAGTTACCCACCATGTCCTCACCCTCAAAAACATCTTGTTACTCATCTTTTGATGAACTCTTAGATGCTTCCATAATGTGGCTATTGTTACTCAGCCATAAAAAGAATGAAATCTTGCCATTTGTGAAAACATGGGTGAACCTAGAGGGCATTATGCAAAGTGAAATAAGTTGACAGAGAAAGACAAATACTATATGATTTCACTTCTGTATGGAATCTAAAAAAAAGTAAATGAACAAACAAAACAGAAATAACCTCACAGATAACAGAGAAAAAATTGATGGTTGCTAGATGGGAGAGGTATTGGGGGCTGGGTGAAAAAGGTGGAGGGATTAAGAAGTATAAATTTGCCAGTTATAAGAATAGTGGTGAAGATATAAAGTACACCGTGGGAAATATAGTCAATAATATTGTAATAACTGTGTATGGTGTCAGATGGGTACTCAACTTATTAGGATGATCACTTCATAAGTTATCTAAATGTATAATCACTATGTTGTACACTGGAAACTAATACTATATTGTATGTCAACTGTAATTGAAAGGTTGTTGTTTTTTTTTAAGTGCTTGTTCAAGATGGAGGCATAGGTGGAAATCATGTGCCTCCTCACACAATCAAGAATAAGGACAACAAAGATTTAGAAACAATAACACAACCAGAACACAGAAAATTGAACTATGGAAGTCCGACAACCATTCAACCAGACCAATAGTGTCACAACCCAGCAACTGGGTTGCCCCGCCCTGGTAAACACCTAAGGCTCTGCCACCCATATGTAACAGACACCACCTGACCAAAAATGACTCAAACAAACAGCTCAAAGCCCCAGAGCCAGTACTTTTAAGCGACCAAGAAATAGCCAACCTATCAGATGCACAGTTCAAAAAACTGGTAATCAGGATGCTCACAGAACTGGTTGATTTTGGTCACAAATTAGATGAACAAGTGAAGGTGATGCTAAATGAAATGAAGGAAAATGCAAAGGGAACCAATAGTGATGGGAAGAAAACTGGGACTCAAATCAATGGAGTGGACCAGAAGGAAGAAACAAACAACCAAACAGAAAAGAATAAATAATTCAAAAAAATGAGGAGAGGCTTAGGAACCTCCAGGACATCTTTAAACATTCCAGCATCTGAATTATAGGAGTACTAGAAGGGGAAGAGGAAGAGCAACAAGTGGAAAACTTATTTGAAAAAATAATAAAGGAGAACTTCCCCAATCTGGCAAAGGAAATAGACTTCCAGGAAGTCCAGGAAGCCCAGAGAGTCCTAAAGAAGGTGGACCCAAGGAGGAACACACCAAAACACATCATAATTACATTACTCATGATTAACATGAAGGAGAGAATTCTAGAAGCAGCAAGAGATAAGGGGACAGTCACCTACA
>PVKM010034156.1:0-15674 GCA_004027735.1 Carollia perspicillata
CCAACTGTGGAGTGGCCACAGCGACCAGGACCACGATCTGACAAGACAAGGATCAAGATGAAAAGGTTCAATGTCCATAGTAGGTGGATCCCTTTCTCCTTCTCCCTTTCTCAATAATGAAGATGCAGAAGGTACATATTTCCATCCCCCAGGTCCAAGAGGAACCAAGATAAGATCTAGATAAAACTACTAAACCAACGAGTGTGTAGTATGATGGAAGAAATGGGGAATAGCAAGGAAAAAGTTTTCCTAGAGGCCCAGGAAGAAATTAAATCTTCAGAAGTCTCCCTACATATCAACGGGACCATGTGAGGATATTTCAAAGCTGAACTCGCACCCTTGTAAAGGCTGGTGTGGGTTCAAAAACGGATGATATTAATGTTCTAACATGTTTCACAAAGGACTCAAGACCTGAGTCAGTGTCACTGCTTAAAACCAGGCATTGCTCAGTACCTCCCACTGTTAAAAGTAGGTGATAAAAACTACTGGCAAACACAGGTGAGGCTGTACCTTTGCTCAAGCTGCCTGGTGAGCAGGAATGAACTATGCCTGCCACTCGGGCTGTGATCCTAATGTCACTGACATGGCATTCAATCACCTAAGTCTGGACTACGCTCAGGGACCCAATAGAGGCAAACAAAATTGCTAGATGATGAACAGTGGGCACCGAGCATGAGGGAGATGAAAAATAAAGTTTTTAATCCTACCCAAAATTAGTTTATAAATCAAAATTTAGAAAAATTAAATATAGGAAAGATAGTCAGCATCAACATCCAGAACATTATTTCAGAGGCAGTAAATTGTACGGGATAATCTAATGGATACTGTGAAACAAATGTTTAGACTCTTTCCTTAAATAGAACAGAAAAGTATGGAAAAAAACAGACAGAAACGAAACAAGAACATGTGGATAAATAACCACTAGGCTTAGAAATGAAACATGGGCATGTAAACAAAGCTCAGTAAATGAGAAAAGCTGTAGACTGGCCACAGAGACTGAGTCTTGGAAGGGAGGAGAGTACTAATGAATGCATCCAGGGGGGCATGGAGCCACAGATGGGGAAAGACAAGAGCAGCGTCTTCTCTAGTTCTTCTGAGGACCCTTGGGAACCTTGGTGGTGCCCTGTTTCCTCAACCTGTGTGACAGCTCTCACTTCACCTCTCTACCTTCCCACCTCCACAGCCCTCACCTTTGCCCCTGCCAAACTCATATCTTATTCTCAAAGACTGAACGGCTCAAAGAAGAGAAAAAGTATGCTTTTTTTATATAGTCCATCTAGAAGGTTCTAGAAGGGAGGGTGGGTCAGTCTCAATGCCCAAGCTGAGCACAGGAAGAGAAAGGAGTCCCTGCTGCATCACAGAGGAAAGTCGTGAGTTTCTTGGGACTGGGGGGAGTGGGAGTGTTAGGGGACACTGTGTCCAGTATCTAGCAGTTGCGCTTTCTCACTCGGTGCTTTAAAGTTAAGGTAGACAAAGGCTATAGTATGCCATGGAAAGGTGAGAGGTGAGAAAAGAGGTTCACTATGTCCCTAAAATGCTTCCACTTTCTATGTCCTTTCCTTAATGTGCTTTTGCACACATCCCATTTCTTATCCTGGAGCTAACCCACTCACATCTCACTCTGGGAGACATCATCAGGCATCAGTTAGACAAAGGGACCCAGAGAAAGTGAAGGGTCCAAATGACAAGGCATTCTAACCCGGAAGGATATAAGCAACTCCCTGATTCCCTCCTCCTCTTCTGGGCCCAGGTTGCCTCAGGATCACTGTCAGAACTTCAGCAGTCTGGGGCTTCACAACTGGCCACACTTCAACGAGCCTGTTGTCATTCTATTCCACGAGGCTGCCTGGTCTTGGAGCAAAGACTGTATGCCGATGGTCACAAGCCCTGAGTTCTCTCCTCAGGTCCAGTGCACACCCCAGGGAGACCCTGGTGGAGTCACTTCTGCCTCTGAGAACTCATTTTCCTGCTCTGTGAAAGGAACAATGGATTAAGTCATCCTAATGATCTCTCTGTCTCTACAAGCTCCCTCAGGCTCCCCCGATGAAATAATAATGTTCATCCACTGAACACCTTTGCTGTTAATGATGCTATTCAATCAATCTCTACATGCTCAAATGAAATGGCAATAATAGCATCTCTCTCATAAAATGGGGGATTTATTATTTACACTTATTTGGCATGATAAAGAAAAGTAAATTTTCTTTTTAAAATGTTGTGGTGGAGTTCTTTCCGAGCATTTCAAAAAAAGGAGGTAATTTAGATTGCCCAGGAAGTCTGATATTGATTTCAGATCATGATCGCCAAAGCCACATCAGCTCTGCGAGGGGGCGGGCATGCATGGGCACCTGGCTCGGATTCCAAAAGCACTGCAAGGACCCCTGAACTAAGGACCTCGGATACACCATAGAGGGGGAGGATAAGAGCCGCCCCTGCAGGGTCAGAGTCTTTAGGCTTCCTAGAGAGACTGTTTTTGTATTGTCTGCCTACCTATCATATCTATATTTCTCACAGTATGTGTGTATAGGTGCACAGACATAGTTGTATAGACACATTTATGATACACCTAAAATAGGTATTAATACAAATGTATAATTTCTCCTTTCTCTGTCTTCAAAATTTCAAGATTTCTAACTGTCTCCGATGTTTCTAAATCCAATTTCTTCTAGCACTGACCTGGTTGATTTCTTTAGCTCCAATCCATGGACATGAGTGGAATAAATTAGTACAGCTATGTTAGCAAATAATTTTACAACTACTGAGCAGCACTTTTCCCTCAATGCTCTCTCCACAGCCCTAACTCCTGGCAAAGAAAAACAGCAGAGCATATACAAAACCTCATGCCACACTTGAATGAAAGTAGAAATAGGCTTCACAATAATTACACACAGTAAATTTTCTTGGGTTTGTGATTTATATGTTGTGCTGGGAATGTTCTTTTAATAGTCAAATAAATACAATTTTTGTACAAACCTCTTTATTGGTCCCACTGAACACAGGAGTGATTAAGTCTGGATTCCACAGCAGACCCGGTGAGTCATCTCATAGCATTTGCAGGCCTCACATAAGAAACACAGGCCGCACGAGATGCCCACTCCGATCAAAGTGAGGCATCTGAGACACCGATGACTGCAAAGCTTCTGAAGAGGGAACACTGGCCTGCGGCTGTTGCATGCTGCGGCAGGCCTCTGACAATTTCTTTTGACTCTAGTTTAGACTTTCCTGGTAGGAAAGTGATAATACTGCATCATATTCCAGGCACTAAGAAAGTGGAAGAACATCTGTTCATTCTTATGGTTCAGTCCTATTTGGGTGCAACTGTTTCCTGCAAGCAGCTGTAAGCTGCAGGCAGCTACACTTATCAATCAACTTTTTTCTGAAATTGACAAAACTCATAAACATCCCCCAGAAGGCTCATTTAGTTCCTGCTGATGCTACTACAGAGCACAGTGCGCATTAATTGGCTTCATTAATTGAGCAATCATGGTAATAGATTGTCCATAACTCACACACAGGTTTTGTGGAGTAGAATTACTGTTTAATGCTGGAAATCTCTGCCCTTCTTCCTCACTGTGGAAGAAAATAAAGCACATTTGCAGTCTGTGAATACAGGTTTGCAAACTGCCCCAGGAGAACCCAAGTTTGGAAGAAATAAGTTATCCTTGCAAGTATTAGGCTTTACCAACAACAACAACAAAGAAGTTGATGGGTTTGAGGCCAATTAGGCTGATAAATCATTATCTAATAGATGTAGATTTATTCCCCCTTTGGGTATACCAACAAAATGCCACTTAAGTAGTTTGAAGGTTCTTGTGCAATGTCAATATTTATAGGGTAATCTGAGGATGAGAAAAATACTCCAGCAAGCTGTCCAATTAAATGTTTGCGAGCCCAGGGCACATACAGTCAAAGACGGAGGGTGGCGGTAGGAGCAGAAATTGAGAGAGTCTAGTATTGCAGGGCCCCAGGGAATAGGGAACAGGTCTGTTCACTTGCAATATAAGCCAAGATTCCAGGCTGAAAATCTTCTTAGGAGAGATTATGTATTGCTCCACGATAAGAAAAAGATCATCTTTCCCTGGGGCTGTGATTTAGAGAAGAGGGACAGAGCACTAACCACAAGATGATTTAGCCAAGGGAAGAAAAGGCCAAGAGAGGGGAAATGGCCAAGGGGATCATCTAGGGCTGCGGCCACAGAACCTAGGAGGTATGAGTGTAGCCATGTCACCTGACATCCCTCAGGCAGAGACTTGAGGACTGTCCCAATCCACTGCGCCAGGCTCTGTAGTGGTCGACCGGCAAGGGAAGAACTGAGGTCTGGAGATTCTCTACCCAGAGAATAGATCTGTCAACACAGCCAGACGACTGGTTGTGGTCATGATGTGCTCTCATTGGACAATCCTGACTGACTAATATACATAGTCACTATTCACCAGTCAATGAACACCCTAGATCACAGGTGGCAAACACAAGGCCCGTGGGCAGAATGTGGCCCTCCACCTTGTTTTATCCGGCCGAGCACCTTGTTTCTACCCAGCGGCAGTGCCAAGCTCCTTGCCACTAGTTAAGGAGTAGTTACATTTGTACAGTCCTAAAATTACATTCAGCCCTTTGAAGGCAACCATGAGGCAGATGTGGCCCCCAGTGAAAATGAGTTTGACACCCTGCCCTAGATGCTGAGCTAGAATTGTTTCCTATTCAGTTTCCTAAAACCAGATGTTCAAGCATATGGAGATTAATCAACATTACTGTCATCAAATCTGTTTGTCATAGTCACTGTTTGTGGCTTTAGCTTAATAAAAGACATTATAGGCTCATATTTACAAGATGGACTGGAAGTTTTTTTTTCTGTTAAAAGCCTTTTATCCACAGGAAAAGCAAAGTTAATCAAGAGTTGGAGATGAGTAAAAATTTTTATCTTCCTTATTTAAATATATTCATTTTAGTATTTAATTTAAATATAGTTAATATTTAAATAAATTATATAGTATATTTTAGATTACATATTAAATATAACAGATTAAATGACCTTCCAGTTAGGAAAAGAAAGATATATCCTATTAAATTATTTTTTATTGTCATTTATTACAATTTCCTAATTTTTCACCTTTTGCTCTCATGGAAAGATAAGTCTCTATTCCAAGAGATAGCAAATAAATATGAAATAAATACAAAACATTAATAAATATTAATAAGTTAGAGTTTCATTCATTGTTATCTGATACAGAATTTATATGATGCACTGGAAAGACAGATAAGAAGCAAAAAGAGATTAAAATGAGAAAATAAGTAGGAATAAAGTATGGAATTAGGAATCAAAACAGATACAAGCAAGAGACTATAGGAGAGAAAGAGGAGAAATTAGGAAGCTTAGGGACTTAGGAAGAAAAACACCAAGACAATTTAGATGGCAACACACAGAGCAAAATAGATGCACCCAAGGGAAGGGGAAGAAATATAGAGTAAGAAATAAAGAGACAAAAAATTAGATTGCTAATGCAATAAATTCCTGTTTTTCATCACAGAGCATGTTGCTCACTTGCACTACAAGTCTTTAAATATTTTGACACCTTCAGTACACTAGGAAAGAAATATTATGGGATTTCACTCATTATGTATTTATATAAATAAATAAGTAATAATCAAAGTCTCATGAATAAGGTTGAACAAGCTAATGCTAATGCCTCCTATAGTTTATGTGCGAGGGTGAGCAAAATTCAATCCATGTGGAATGTGGTAAGGGTAGCAATAACATTATGGTTGGGAACCCCACCAAACACAGTGAAGAAAGAGCAGTTCCCCAAAGAAAATAGTATGTGCCTGTGTTTATAAGGTCACGAGAATGGGGGATGCCAATCATAACAACAGAGGCCCAATATTCACTTTATATAAACAAATAAACAAACAAACAAACCTGAAGCAGACTATCTACATAATTTGGCTACTAAGAGGCCTAAACAGAATTTTGACCCAGATATGTCTAATATAGCCAATTTCATACCATCACAGTCTCATATTTGAAGAATAATAGCTGAAAACTTCCCAAGTTTGGAGAAAGACATAAATCTACATATTTTAGAAAGCTGAGAGAATGTCAAGGAGGTAAATCCAAATAAATCCACACCAAGGAACATTATAATTTAACTCTGAAAAATAAAAACAGAGACAATATCAAAAGAAGCCAGAAATACCAAATTGAATACCAAATTGTTTCAGAGATTTCTCATCTGAAACAATGGAGGACAAAGAGAAGTGGTACAATATTTTTCAAGAGCTGGAGAAAAGAACTGTTAACTGCAAATTTCATAATTTGCAAAGCTTGTCTTCAGGATTGAAGGGAAAATAAAAATATTTTCAAATGAAAGAAAGCTATGAGAATTTGTTACTTAACAGATGTACTCTTAAAGAATGGTGAAAGGAAATTCTTTAAACAGAAAGAAAATAAGAAAAGATTAAAATCTTAGAACATAAGAAGAAAAAATATAACAATGAAAAAATATGGCTAATAATTATTAGCCAAGAATAATCTACAATAGATTATTTCTCCTGCTGAATTTTCTATATCTTATTTGAGAATTGAAACAAAAATTACTGTCATCACCATCTGTATCGATCAGCTTGAACTGCCATGACAAAATCCCATAGACTGATTGGCTTAAACAAACGTATTTTCTCACAGTTCTAGAGGCTGGAAAGTCCAAGATCAAGTTTTCAGTAGGCTTTCTGGTAAAGACTGTTTTTCTGGCTTACAGGTGGCCCCTTCTTGTTATGGGCTCACATGGCCTTTTCTTGGGTGTGCTTGCAAAGGTGGCCAGGGGCTAGGTGTTGGAGAGGGTAGGAGAAAGAGAGACAGAGCTCTCTCCTGACTCCTCCTATAAGGACACTAATCCTATCTTATCAAAAACTGTTGGGAACCACTCTGCCTGGTTTCAGGAGTTGTACTGCCCCCCCCACCCCGTGGCTAAGGCTGAGTGAGCAACCTCCGGACTGTGAGCCACTGAGGAAACAAAGCTGATCTCCCTGGCAAGAGCACTGCCTCTGCCATCTCTAGCCCCCAACACTTGGTTGGTTAGTCAGAGTCTATGGGTAAGACCTCTCAGAGGAGAGGCAACCCAAGCAAACACAATCATGTGGGAGGCCATCAAGAAAGGACTCAGTGGGGGCTGCAGCAAAGTGAGGGCAAAGGACCATCACCCCCCTGGCTATTTTGACATAGCCTGAGTCCCCTTTCCATCTGGGAGAAGCGCTTCCTGGCTCTAATCCACTTAAGCCTGAATCTTGACGGGGAGGGGGTGCAGCCCTCTGCTGGCTAGAGCAGGTTCCAGGATGATCAGGCATAAGAAAGAATTAGTATAGTCCTATGAAGCCTGCTTTGCTAAGAGTGCTTTCATCCATATGATAAGGGTCCAGGCAGGAAATGAGTATGTCTCCTAAAGTTTCTTGCAACCCCCTTACCTGACAGACACTGACTCAGATTAAGCCCTCAGATTTCTTTGAAATGTTATCTACTGTTTGATCCTTGCCACCTGACATTGATTGGTGAGCTTTACCTGTATCCCTGTGTGTTACAAACCTAATAAATACCATTTGAGGTAAGGACTCAGGGCCTTTCTCCCTTGAGAGACTAGCCACTTTCCTCCCCAAGCAAATCATATCTTGGTAGCATTATGTTCATCCGTGGTGGACAGGGGAGCCCTATGGGTGGAGCCACCCCCAGAAAAAAACCTACCCTCATGAACTCTTTTAATCTTAATGACCTCCTTAGAGGCTCTCTCTCCATGTCCAGCCACACTGGGAGATAGGGCTTCACATATGAACTCTGGGGGACACAAACATTCAGTCCATCCAAAACTCAAGACAATAATGTTTCAATAGTGGGGATGGCAAAGGGACCTAAATGAGAGGTGTCTATGCTAGAATCAAAGCAGTATAATACTGATACCAGCAGATTGTAATAACTCACACATGTATATTGTTATACCAACAGCGACCACTAAGAAGACTAAACAAAGCAATACACACAACAACACTACAAACACATCCAAGTAGAATCCTGAAAAATGTTCAAGTAACTACAGTAAGAGAAGAAAAAAGAAACAGGAATAAGAAATGGAGGCAACAAAAAGAAAACAAATAACAAAATGGTTGAATAAAGCCCTAATGTATTCATTTAAATGTAAATGGTATAAATATACCCATTAAAAGGTAGGGGGAGCCCTTAAGAGTAGAGATAATAAAAAAGCTAAAAAACAAAAACAAGGATCTAATTCAATCTATGCTATGACCCTTACCTTGTACTGTCTCTCTGAAACCAATCTGCGTATGTCTTTTGCTCTTCGTAACAGGGATGTCGAGTACGGGCCCAAACTACAACCTGAGCAACTTGTACTCTGTTGCATCAAACCATAGAGATACTCCAAGAAGTAAAGACTGCACATCCAGGCTGTTCATATATGACATTAAAGCACTCCACAGCAAGGCGAAACATGAGGCAGCTGTCCGATTGACATGATCTTTAAACACACCCGATCTGACAGTAGAATTATGATTATTTCAGAGTCTGGCAAATACAACCTCCAAGATTTTGATTCCTCTCTTTCTCAAAGAAGGTGGTACATATCTAAGAATGCCCACCAGTTCGCTAAGTAAACATCAGCCTTTGAGACACCTCACTCCAGTGGTCAGCATGTCTGCAAGGGGGCAGTATGAAAAAGACACATGGGAGATAATAGGGGAGAGACCTACCAATGGATTGAGAGACCTATCAACGTACAAGTGAATTTTTCCTATTTTGAAATGAGGAAAGTTATTATTATCATCCAAGCAAGCAACAAAAAGAAAACTAACCATTATTGTGAGACTTCATGCCTTTAGCATGTTGCAGCTTTCTAAGAACATTTAAAATACACAAATGTGGAGTATTCCAAAAGAAGTATGAGAATTTTCCATACTGTGTCTGTATACTTTTCCAGAAAAAAACCATAACTTTTTACACTCTTAAGAAAAGGTGATGCTCTAGAAGTCATAAAAAGGGCTTCCAGACATTGAAGTTGTATAATGAAGTAATGAAGTACTCCAATGGGGGATTCAAAAATGAAACTAATTGTCGTAGAGACTCATGATTCCCTCTTAACTCTTCCTCTAACTCACTGTGGAACACTGGGCAAATCTCTTGTCCTTCTAGGCCATGAAGAAATAATGGCAAGGGCATTCTGAAAAATCAATAGATGAAAGTGACTTTAGAAACATCAGGAAAAAATGCCTTTCAAAGCATTTATAGTTCTACAAGAAAAGCAAAACAAAAATAGGTATCTTTTATCCAAAGATTCCCAGAGCAAAAAAAAAAATCATTTTATAACAGTGAGGCAGGTTGCAATGTGCAAGGTCAGGTTTCCAGATGAGCTGAGAACTGGCACAGAAACAGAGACCCAAAGTTTCCCTCAGGCCTCCAGCCATGCTGTATTCAGGGAAGGTAAGTTTCTAGAAGTTTGTATTGTTTGACAACAGAAAAAGAGGTTCTCTTAATCTATGATGAATTGATGCAACACGATTAAAATATAAAAATCATGCACCAGCTGTTGTGGCTCAGTGGACTCAGTGACAGCCTGCAAACCAAAGGGTTGTTGGTTCAATTCCCAGTCAGGGCACGTGCCTAGGTTGCAGGCCAGGTCCCCAGGGGTGCGGCCTGCAAGAGGCAACCACACATTGATGTTTCTCTCCCTCTCTTTCTCCCTCCCCTCCCCTCTGTCAAAAAATAAATAAATAAAATCTTTAAAATATATATATGTATATATAGTTAAAAAATCATGTGCTTCTCCTTATTCCTACAGAAGGATTTCTCTCTATGAGACTGTTTATGGTTTTCTGAAGGCTACAGAGAGAGTCTGAAATATCAGATTAAGAAGCAGGAGTATGCTTTCACATTTTCATTCCAGGGTTGGGCCAGTTATATCATGTTCAGAAGTGGAACATTGAAAAATAATAATAATATGTCAATTATAACTCAGTAAAAATAAACAAAAAGATTAATTATAGCAAGGATGAATTCTTCGTCATCTGTCATTGACAAATGTGTGTCTTTTCATGCTTCTCTAAAATCAAAGGATTATCCTTCCTCCAAAGACATTAGGGATGTTTATTATGATATCTCTCAAATCAGTGAAAGCAAAAATTATTCATCTGTTACCTTATATCATCTTTCAGAGGCTATCTTTGACCTTGAGAGTTTTAATCATTTCTGTCCTAAGATACAAGGAAAATATTCAGTATGATCAGGAGGTGGTTCTGATTGCACCTCCACTATCAACCAGCTGAGTGACCTTGACCACTCTCTTAGCTCCTCAGTGTAACACCCATTTGTAGTTTTGATGAAGCATGAGCCGTTGGAGAAATCCATCTGGGAAGTCTGAGAGTCACAGTTTCAATGGCAACATGAAAAGTAAAACAAGTTGATGGAGGATAATGGAGATCTTTACTAGTTATGCCAATGGTCTTCTTAAAAGAAAAAGAGACTCAGGTCACTACTTTTACTTATACCCTCTTTATTTTGAAAAGGAAGTTTATACACTTATTTTTTAGAAACCTAAAACAGCATAATTTTTAAGTTTGAAATATTATTCCACCATTCAAATTATTAAAAGAACTAAAAACAAAGGAAATAATACAATGATCAAGAAAAACAAGAACTAAAAAGAAAACCTGAAAATCAGAAAGTAAGGGCAAAATGATGAGAGCATGTTCTGCTAAGGGCCTTATTTGGTCACCTAAGACTCTGCCTCACTTTATTCCCAGGGAAGATCGATCATGATCGATAACGCATCAGTGTTTGCTTTGTTGGCTATTTTGTTGTTGTTTTTGCAAACAGGTCAGCAATTATAATAATTTAAATGTGGTCTATTTAAAAAATCTAATATGTCACATTTAATTAAAAATTACACTGCTTATAAGAGACACTTGAAATTTATGAAAGATGAAATACAAGTTTAGATGTGCAAAAGCATATATAAGAAAGTCAGTAGTGGTAGACAAGTTTCAATAGAATTTAGGATATAAAGCAGTAGAGCAGAGAGAACAAATTACTACTTATCACTGGTTCAATTTATAACAAAGATATGAATCATAAGCTATGTGAGAAATAGCATATTTTTGAAGTATATAAAGTAGTTCTTTAGAATTTTAAGAAAAAATAACTAAAGTACGATATTGAGGAAGAATTTTACATGCTATTCACAATGCATAACATGGTCATCAATAAAGAAGTATAAAATGAAATTTAGTCAATAGGTACCTATTGAATACTGTACTTTACAAAAAATATGATATCCTTTTCAAGTGTCCATGGAATATTTATAAAAATTGATTGAGTACTAACTGGAAAGCAAAGAGAGCTCAATAAACTCCTGAAGACAGATATTGTAGAGAACACATTCTAACAATGCCATCAAACAAATTTTTAATTAAAAATCCAAGTGCTGAGAAATATTAAAATATCCCTCTAAGTTACATTAGGCCAATGAAGAAATTCAATAGGATGATAAATAATTTAGAAAAATAAAAAGAATAGTATCATTCATCTAGATTTAAAGGTTAGAACATAAGCTACATTTACAGGTAAACATATTAGAAACAGTGAGAGAGAAAAGAAGGAGGGAGGGAGAAAAAGAGGGAAGAAAAGAAGGAAGAAAAGAGAGGCTACACATTAAATTTAAGAATCAGTAAATAAATAAGGAAAACAGCAATGAAAAAAATTTTTAAAAGGTACAATTAAGAAATTAAAATTAGGGTATGAACCCGTGGTTTGGGGAGTTCGAACCACACAGTTTAGGAAGCAGGAAAGCAAGACGTAGCAGATGTGTAGATCTCTTAGCAGTCTGGAAGATGCAGGAGAGACAGCCTAGGACTAGGAACGGGGACAATGTAGGACAGTGAGAGAGGACAATGTGAAACCTCAAGGAAAGAAAAGAAGTGAAAGGACTCTTGCTGGCTGGCATGAGGAGGTGCCACATGGTTTTGGATTAAGGACTGGAGCAGCGGTAACACAGCTGAAGTTGCTGGGAACTGTGGGAGACCTGACCAGTTGAGCACAGATGACTATGTGGTACATCTGACTGGCCTGACTGAGCAAAGGTGGGGAAGGAAGGACTGTGCGTGTGGAGGGGGAGGACGGTGTTTTAAGGGACTTTGAGAATTTAACAGCAACATTCTGCTATTACTCTAAACCTGTATAACTTTTGAATAAATAGTTCCTTTCCTTTTCACCAAAAAATTAAAGTAGTAAAGTTTATTTTTTAAAACCCAAGAACTTGTTATTTGAAAAATAACAAACAAATATAAATATATAGCTCAGGCAAACATAATTCAGGAAAAGAGACACTCATTAAAATAAAATTTGATAAAAACTCACAGAACAAATGTGGAATCAGAACCAGAATCTGACAAATAAACTGTCTTGCCCAACGAGATTATCGATTACTTGAGAGGGTGTCATTTCTAACATATCTCTTTACTTCCCACATAAAACTAAACAGCTTTAAAAAATAAAACAACAAAAACTTGTGTTGCAGAAGACCTTTTTTAGGAATACAAAACAGAAATTTTTATAAGACTCTGCTTCTGCTAAGAGGAAAGAAAACTCCAACTTTTATTAATACACTTAGCAATTGAGAAATATTCTAGTTTTCTAGTTATCAGTATTGTAAGGTCCCTTGAGAGGATCTTCTGCTAAGAGCCTTATTTGGCCAACTAAGACTCTGTCTTACTTTATTCCCAGGGAAGACAGATCAAAATCAATAATGAATTGGTATTTGCTTTTTTGGCTTTTTTGTTTTTGTTCTTTGCATAACACACTCCTTATCTTTACTAAAGGAAAGCTTTTCAGAAAAAAATACTTCCTGTCGAGTCACTTCCCAGGCAAAGAGAAGAAGGGTCTTCAGTCACGGTGATGGATATTGTAATCCAGCTTGGAAAACTAGGCCCAAAGGAAGGCTACAAGGTGGGTACTACTGCTCATTCTTTTATTCAGGTGTGTGGGGTTAAAATTAAAAATCAGTACATTTACAAAGAAATCAGTATATTGCCCCTCAGAGGGGAGTGGGAAAGTTTACCAAGCCAGGCCCATCTGGGCTGTTTTCATATCAAAACATAATGCCTCTTGTAACACCTGTGCCAGCTGAGCCCTTTGCATGGTCCTCCAAACGTGGGTCATAATTCAATTCATTCCTCTCTCTCCCCACCCAAAACATAGTAGACAACTCAATAAATATTAAAAAATCAAGTGTGTTCCAATTTAAACCAAAACAGAACATTGGAATTTAGTCAAGCAATGAGAGGATTAAGATTTTTCAAATGCATACTTCAAATACTTTTTAATAAATAATCATTTCAGTGACTGAATTATTGACAATATGAAAATCTAACATAGTAAATCATTTAATTGCTAAAATGGATTCAGATCCTGAGACTTGAAAGCAGAAATAGGTACCCAAATCATTACCTGTGTAAACTGATACCATCCAGGCAAATCAATCACTGTTTCTAAAGTGTTTTGCTTGTTAGTTTGTTTTGTTTTGTTTTGTTTGTTTGTTTAGTTGTTTTACCAGAGAATGATCTTCAGATGCAGCAGAAGCCAGAAACTGGAAGCAGTCAGCTCAAAGGAGTTCTGAATTTGGCAGCTTGTGTTGCCTTTAGTTCCTCTTGAAAAGGTAGGCATGATTTATAAAGATGACCTATTATTCCTGGATGCTGCTTTCAATGAAAGGATCATTAGTATGGATCATTAATAAAGCAGCATTCTGCCAAAGAATACAGAAATCAACCAACCCTTCCTGTGTTGTCCAATATGGTAGCCACTAGCCATATGTGCCTAGCCATATAATTAAACTAGCCATAAGTTTAAGTATAAACTTAAATCAGAATTAATCAAAAAGTCAAAATTCAGTTCCCTTAGCCCATTAGCTATACCTCAATGGCTCGTGGTTACCGTATTGGATAGCACAGATATAAAATATTTCCATCGTCACAGAAAATTCCAGTAGAAATCTGCTTCAGGTGTAGAAATGAAGGTAGACCTGGGCTTTTTAAAAAAATTGACCAAAACTTCATTTAAGATGTTGTTTCCCCACTTTTCCAAAGAGGGATCATTACTAATTAGAGAAATGGCACTGTTACATGCCCGGTCTCATGCTGCTCTTCTGCACACTCTCCCCCAGCCCAGAATGCCCGCCGCAGTCTACCCATCATTCAAAATCTCTGTAGGGCCTATCTCTTCCCAAAGCCTTTCCTGGCCCCTTACCTCATTGCTTTATCTCTTGCAACGTGCTATGACATTTTTTATCTATAAAAGGTAGCATATTGTGTTTCTTCCAAACGTAAGAGGACTCACAAATAGGAAATTACATACTGCCTCTTCATTCCCACTCTTCTTTCTTCTCTCCTTACATTGACAGCTGAACTTGCTGTTTCACATCAAGATGAGAACACTGATTTTTCTGCATGGACTATCAATATTACTTTTGGGAAAAAGCTGCCAGCGTCCCCATACAAAGGCCACGTTGACCTATGTCTTAGCAGTTGGTTGCGTAGGTTTTCCCATAGTCACTGAGGCCTTCTGTGGCTTGAGCCTGTCTCTGCGGCCATCCCATGAGATCCTGACAGCAGAGATCAAGGCTCTAACTTCATCTCCATTCCCCAACACTGAGCCAGGGCAGAAGCTCTACAAACACGTTTTGCTTGATAGAAAGCTATTTTCACCTCTATGCCCCTTCCCTTCAAAAAAAATTCACCTTTCAGTCATTCTCATTTTCCCTGACAAGAGTTTGTTCTCTTTAATGAAATTGCTCACCAATTATCAGACTGTAAATGGCTAATTTCTTACTTATGAGTACTTAAATTTGGCAAAGTAACATGAAAGCTAGATCCATGAACAAAAATTCATGATTTTCTCCACCCTTGTCCCTGTGTGCCTACACACACATAACTCATACACACAAAATCTTCTTAGACTTATGTAAGTGATCAATTAATGAAATGTCTTGGAATACATGCAACAGCATCTCCAGCACCCCGACCGTCTTCTACCTACTGTTTCTACTGCCACTACAACAACAATGGCACCAAAGTCTTATCAGGCAAAGAGCACAAGGCACAAATCCACAGGATTAGATTTAGCAATTCAGTGTGCTGAAGGAGGGCAGTCTGGAGGAACCATACAATGCCACTTGAAAAGAAAAGGAAAGAAAGCATCCTTTGTAACGTTTGGATTCCTGATGAAGGACTTGGAAGAAAATCCAAAGGTAAGAGAGACTGGTTCTACAGCTTGGTTGCTTTCTCTGAGGCTGTATTAGAAAGCAAGAATTCACTGAGAATTAGGTCTTGAGGTGAAGGTGATTTTGCAATTGAATATCCCTGGTAATACCTGGGAACAGCAGAGAGAGTCTGGGGAAATAATAGGTAAGAAAGAAGTAACCACTTGACAAGACAGTCATATGGGATTTAATAGCAGCTGCTTGACATGGGGAGACAGTTTCCTGTTAACTTTGCAGCTGCATTTTCTGGATCAGTCCTCCCAGTCCCTTTAACAGGCTGAGCTAATCTTCGCCATTTTTATCTTGAAAAGCTCTTTCCTCTTTCAAAAGTTAAACTTCCCAAGGGGTAACTATGTGTTGAGCACTATTAAA
>PVKM010034157.1:0-15673 GCA_004027735.1 Carollia perspicillata
TAGTCAATCACCACAAAAGACCTCCTCAGTTCTGCCTCTTTGTATTCACATTCACCTCCCACCCACCTCATCCCTCTCCCTACCACCTGGCAACGGCTAACTCTTCATCTGAATAGTTTTGTCATTTTGGTAATGTTATATAAATAGAATCATATCACCTTTGGATGTACCTTCACAACTTTTCTTACTAAGCATAATATTCTTTAGTCCATTTGGGCTGTTGTATGTGTCAGTGGCCCATCCTTTTTATTGATGAAAAGTAGTCCGTTGTGCATGCCATTTTGAAGACACTGCCACCGTGGCAATATTCCCACCAGCAACGTGTGAGACACCGAGTTTCTATGCATCTTTATCAGCATTTAATATGATCACTATGGCTCATTTTAGCTACTCTGATTGATGTACATAATCAAGCTATGCCTTTTAATTGGACTATTGGTCCATTTATGTCTAATATAATTATAAAATGCTCAGGTTTAGCACTACCATTTTACTCTTTATTTTCTATTTACTCTCTCTTTTGTTCACCTTTTCATGCCTTCTTTCTAGTTAGTTGAATATATATAATATCCTGATTTAATTCCTCTACTGGCTTTTTAGCTATATACCTTTACGTCGATTTTTAGTGGTTGTTTTAGACATTAGAACATACATCATGATCTTATCACAGTCTGGGTAGAAGAAATACTGTACTATGTCAGGTAAAGTATAAGAACTTTGCAACAATATGTTTCTATTACTCCCATGCTTAGCGCTACTGCTATCATATGTATTGTACCTCACATGGATTTTGATGACTGTACTGTATCTTTACGAGTGTTGCCTCAAATCGTCATATATGTTTTATAGAAATTAAGAAGAAAATGAGATCTTTCATAGTTTCTAATATGTTTGCCATTTACAGTTCTGATTATTACTTCCCATAGAACTGTTTTCATCTACTATCATTTACTTCTAGCCTAAAAAATTTCCCTTACCATTTTTGTAGTAAAAGTCTGTTAACAATAAGTCTTCTCAGTTTTCATTCATCATGACAGTCTGGCTGCTTTGTCATAATTACTAATAAGCAGAGAAGTTTTCTGGCCTTCGTTGCAGAGCTTGGAATGCTATACCCTCCAAAATTGCTCCCTCACAAAAGCCTCATTCATAAGCAACGTGGATCATTTGAAATGACTGCTGCTATTCTGCCTAAGTCTAAACACTCTGAAAGTCTGTTCACTAGCTCCCGGCTGCTTTTTGGGCACCCCATCCATAGATAATCTTGTCCTGGAACTCTCTCAAATCTGGGTGATAAAGCTTGTCCTAACTCTCTCTTCCTTAAATTTTCCTGATTTTTATCTCCAAAATTTATAGTACGCAGCTCTCTTTTGTGACTTCATTAACACCATGCATCAGAAGTAAAAATATAATATTTTTGTGTGTATACTTTATTTCTTATTACTTTATTCACTTTCCTATGACCATGGATATTACACTGGGAGAAGCCCTGGGCATCTGCCAATATCCATGCCCTGCTGAAACCTATGAAGATGACAAGAGTGAGTACAGTTTGGGCTCCAGACGGCATCCAGAGCCATCAGTTCATTAATAAGTTGGGCTCACCTCATAACCAGGCCACCACTCTCAGTTCTTACATTAGTTCAGCCACCACACATTTACTATGTGGGACAGTGTTTGAGGATGAAATCTTTCTTTGGTCACTGCTACATGATAAGAATCACAGCAAAACCACATTTGTATTTTATTTTTATGCCTTAATTTTACATTTGTATTTTAAACAGTAACCATATCAAAGTAATCTTGAAGCAATATATTTTCAGAGAAGAAGCCCACTCGTCTGAAACCTTTTTCTGTTAGTTTACTAATGTCATACCCCTTCGTCCAATCTGTAAGGCTCATGTAGCCAAAATTCCTGACGCTACTGTCTACATTCCTTCTGGATCTCCACCAAGTCTCCTCTTCCTTGCTTTCCTGCCCACTTAGATGCAGGGCTGTGGGTGAATGCCCATTTTTCCTCCATCAACTTCCAGCAAAGAGAGGAGAGTTGATAGAATTTGCTTAGAAGGCTTTATAACTAGATACATAAGAAATGACAATTTCCTGAAAAAGTAAGAGGAAGTGATGCGAGGAAAGCCTGAAGGTAAGAAGATTTGATAACCCTGGCCAGTGAGGCCCAGTTGGTTGGCACCCTCCTGCAAACCAAAAGGTTATGGGCTTGATTCCTGGTAAGGACACATGCTTGGGTTGGGGGCTTGGACTCCAGTCGGGGCTCATGCAAGAGGCAAGCGATCAATGTTTCTCTTACATTGATGGTTCTCTCCCTCGCTTTCTCCTCATCTTCGCCTCTCTCTAGAATCGATTTTTAAAAAATAAAGTTTTGATAAAATTTTTAAAATAAATAAAAAGATTTGGTAACTGCTGGACATGAGAAAAGAGTGAGGAGTCTGTATGAGCTTCATTAATGAATTTTAAAAGTAGCCTGGGAAATTAGAGATGACAAAAGAAGAAACAGTTATATAGAATTACATTTTTAATTGTTCCATGAAAATTTGAGCAGAATAAGAAAAACTACATTTCATTCTCTCTTACTTGCTAACCTCTGTCCCTCAGCTTTTAAACAGACACCCAGGTCTGGTATCTAGAAATTGTTTAAAAACAGATAATGAAAAGTCACAGGTTCAATTCTTAGTTAGTGCACATGCCTGGGTTGCGGGCCAGGCCCCCATTTGGGGCACGTGAGAGGCAACCACACATTGATATTTCTCTTCCTTTCTTTCTCCCTTCCTCCACCTTCTCTAGAAATAAATAAATAAAATCTTTATTAAAAAACAGCTGATGATACATCCTAAGAAAGAACATACATGAGTGCTCAGGTTTTTGCTTTTCATGCATTCGTCTTCTTAGGAATGAGGTTGTGAGTAAGGCAAAGTTTCGAGCTCCTTGGCTAAGCAAGAATGACCTGTAACATCCATGAGCCTGGGCAAAGTAATGCCTCGAATAGCTTGTGGGAGAGATGAGAAAACAGGTCAATTCATTCACCTTGGATTTCCTCTTAGGGAAACCAATTGAGGGCCAATCATCAAAGAGCAATTGGATCAAACTCGCTAAATTATCCACAAGGCAAAAATATTTTATTCTGAATGTTTAATTTTGAGCAATTTCCATATTCAGTGTAAGTCAATTATAGGTCAGCACCACTCTGTTGGAATATAGGCAATTGGAATATCTGAGGCATCATCTCATTTTTAATGCAACAGCTTTAAAAGCCACTGTAGTTGTTGCAGGGGCACTTAGTTCCACATCATCATACTCAAAGTCTCCCATTCCCTCCTGGGGCAGCCAGGGTCTACCTTCTTTCCCAGGATGAGCTGCCCCACTAGGAAAATGCTGAGAGGAATCTGAAACAGTAAAGAGAAGTTTAATTGGACCTGTGACAGAAAGACTAGACCATGCCCTATGGTAGAAGCAAGTCTAGAATATGGTGATGAAATAGCATCTCTGGGGACTCATAAATGCTCAGGTTGACTCAAACTATTTAGTATTAGTTACAGCAACTGTGTATCAGAACTATCCTAGCAGGATCCAGTCCATCTGGGTGTCTGGGGCCATGGCTTATCTAGGAAATACGGGATCACAGGAGATCTGTGACAAATACCAGTGCTCACTGAGCACCTTTTCCTGGCTTACAGAGTCAGCAGAGAAATAACCCAAGAATGGTAAGAATCATATGACAGGATGTGAAAATTTCACCTTTCACAGTTGTCAGGTCTGAGTTCACAAAGAGAAGGGAACAAGGGACCACATCTGGAGAAATCTCAGCTCCTCACTGACAATCTAACTCTGTTTTTGGTGGCTTTGACTTGTGTTCCCAGAGGCCAACAAAACAATCACAAGATTCTTGCACAGTTGTCCTTCCCCATGGAATCACTTGATCCTTCAGATGGTCAAACACTCTTCTCTGGAGAATAAGTGTCTTATTTGGTTGTTCAGATGTCTGGAGCAGGTTAGAGCTTAGCTGCCTACAAATTCTGCGTCTATAATCCACCACTGTGACTTTAATTTTTAGGCCACCATAATCATAGACCTTGTACATATCAGTGTTAATGTATGATCACAGCACATCTTAAGTTGTCAAAATGTCTCACACATTCCAATACTGCAATATTTTTTAAACCTATAACTGCCTTTTATGTATTAGACAACAAACAAATGTTACCGAACAGTTGTACCATTTTGGATGGTAAAAATGCTCAATTAATCTACAAATCTTAACTCAGGCACATCAAGGATGCAGTTATAGAAACACAGCTTCCAAGACTCCAGAGTTCTTCCTCCCTTCCAAGAAATGTGAAAGGATTAAAGAAAAGCATGTGGCATAAGCATGTTCTTGAACATATGAGGTCATCCAAATTTTGAATATACAAGAAGAATGGGCATCGAGAAGTTCAAATTCACCCTGTCCAGACCAGAGACAAAATAAGACAGGGATGAACTAATCCCACTCACCTGTCTGTAAAGCTCTCACCCCATTCTTCTCTGCAGTCACTTCCCACTCACCCATCTGAGAGGCAGAAGGAGCCTTGGGCACTGGTACCTCTTCTGCATCCTTGTAACCCTCGCTAAAGGCATCAGTCCTCTCAGCTGAGGCTTCTACGGGCAGACAAGGGGATCAAGTAAAACCACAGTAAATGGGTTGGTTTAGGTAATCCCTACAGCCTGTTCTGACTCAGGGATTCTGATGGTTGCTAAACAGAGGCACCATTTACCCCATGCTTTAACGGGTCTTCCCAAGGCCATGTATTTCATTTTTATGTGCTAATAACCTGAAAATGATCCAAATATCTCAGTGTTTCCCACTGTTCATGGGAATGCAGACTGTTGTAGCCACTGTGGAAAACAGTATGGAATTTCCTCAGAAAACTAAAAATGGAACTGCCTTTTGACCCAGCAATTCCACTGCTGGGGTTATACCCTAAGAATCCTGAAACACCAATTCAAAAGAACCCGTGCACCCAAATGTTCCTAGCAGCACAATTTACAATAGCCGAGTGCTGGAAGCAACCTAAGTGCCCATCTATAAATGAATGGATCAAAAAACTGTGGTACATTTACACAATGGAATACTGTGCAGCAGAAAGAAAGGGGCTCCTACTCTTCACGACAGTGTGCATGGTCCTGGAGAGCACTATGCTAAGTCAAATAAACCAGGCAGTGAGGGACAAATACCATATAATCTCACCTATATGTGGAAGCTAATCAACAAAACAAACAAGCAAGAAAAATATAACCAGAGACATTGAAATAAAGAACAAACTGACAGTGACCAGAGGGGAGGTGGGAGAGGGATTATGGAGAAAAAAAGGGGAAGGGTCATCAAGGAACATGTTTAAAGAACATATGGACAAAGCCAAAGGGGAGTAGGATCAAGGGTGGGAGGTGTGGATGGCTGAGGTAGGGGGCATGGTGGGGGGGAAATGGAAATAACTGTACTTGAATATCAATCAATCAATCTATTTAAAATTGTTTCCTGAAAATTTGCAGTTAGTAAACACTGCAAATCCTTTTGAAAATAAGAACATATTAACAGTTATTTTCCTTAATGGTAATAATTTATCAATAATTATTATAGACAAAAAAGAAGAATGAAGATAAAGAGGAAGATGGAAAGGAAAATTCCATATCTTCATTTTCATATAATTAAGGTTAACATAAAAATATTTTCACATAATTTTTTTGGCCTTCAGTGCAGATCATTTACTTGTGCTAGCCATCTAGAGAGGAAATTATTATTAAATATACAGAAAAGGAACTTCTTAGTAGCCAAATGGTAAAAATATTGTTGTTACTATATTGTCCTGTAGTACCTGGAAATCTATCTATTCTCCTCTGAATTACTCAACTCCTTCAAGAAGGAACAAAAAAACGAATAAATAAGTAAACCTATCTCCTCCATCCCACTCCAGGTCTAGGTGACTGTCTCTTCCAGAAGTGTCTGGAGTGGGGAGTGTTTATGGCAAAGGAGACTCTTGTGTTGATGATTTCTCCTAACTTCTCCCTTTACATGGTCCTTGATGGGTTCTAGATTTCTGAATTCCAGATACTTAAATGGGTAATTTTTACAAAGAAAGTTAAGACCAAACTGTAATCCATTCACTTAATCAGTGGACTTGTCTGGGGTATGAAGGGATCAGCTTGTACATGAGTGCTCCCTGTCTGAGATCCAAGGTTCCAGGTTGCAAGTATGCAGTTTGTAGGATCACTACAAGATGGCAGAACTTGGAATAACAAATTCCTGGAAGCTAAAGGAGCCGAGTAAAATTTAATTGCTTTTTTAAATACAATTAAGATCTATTTCATATTAAATATCCTAGAATGGCCTATTGCGTAATATATCAGAATTTCATTGTTTTAACTATGAAAGTAATTAATGAAGACATAGAAAGATGGGATTTTAAGTTGATGGTGGTGGTGATGGTGTTAGGTAGATAGACAGATAGACATGGATAGATAAAAAAACAGATGGATGAAAGGACAAAGCCAACACCATTTTCTATCATGACAGCATTTGCCGAGCAGGCCTATAATCTTATTAAACATGACTGACATTTTACTCTTCTGAGCTTATGTCCCCAGGACTGAAAAATTACTGGAAAGGCAAGAATAGAACGTGACTAAACACTCCTCACCCACGGACAAAAGATAATATTGGGAAAAACTGCAGCTTATGCAAAGCCAACTGAAACCTCCTGTGTTACAACGCTTCTAACAGCCTAATGGTCAAACAACAGCAACCCCTCCACCCTTTATGATACAGTAAAAGATCACAGTCCCAGCCTTTTGATGCTGGTGCATTTCTCTATGCCTAGCCCCTTTCCTCGGTTGGAAAGTAAATAAAACTTTGCTCCCTGCATCTTCTCTTCGTGAATTCTTTCACAGCCTGTGTCAACAATCACCCTAACAATGGAGACAATAGCTATATAATGGGCTTTTTAAATATACTAAATCCTTTTTTATTACATTTTATTTTATGTGAATTATCCTTTTCATCCATTCACGAAATAGTGCTTTAGGGGAGAAAGAGATTGTTATTTCAGGAAACAAAAAAAAGGGAGTCAACATTCAACTCTGGCCCTTCAAAATAGGCTTTTTGTGTTCCAAGAATAATATAGTTTGAAAGACTAAGGTTTTCTAAACTTCCAATTGTTCCCCTTTATATATTGAGAATTTGGTTTACTAGGACTCAAAACAATTGTATTATAAAGCATAGATAAAGAAGATGCAAAAATATTGCAGAAGATGCAGCTGTGAGAGAGACCCTGGCTGGTGTGACTCAGGGGATTAGCCTGAGAACTGAAATGTCGCTGGTTCAGTTCCCAGTCAGGGCACATGCCTGGGCTTCAGGCCAGGTACCCCGTTTGGGGCATGTAAGAGGCAACAGATCAATGTATCTCTCACATATTGATATTTCTCTCCCTCTCTTTCTCTGTCCCTTCCCTTCTCTCTAAAAGCAAATAAATAAAATCTTTTTTAAAAAAAGACGATGCAAAATATAATTTTAGGGAACTACCCAAACAGAAAAGGGAAGGAGAAAGTCTTTTGTTATGGGGTGGCAAAGGAGAGGCATGTGAAACAGAAAAGGGGGCAGATGCTACCTGGAACCCTCAGTGACCCCACCTTCTTAGACCTGAGGCCATGAGGAAAGGTGTGGCAAGAACGAAAACTCAGGTGGGTTGAGGAGAAAGCCAAATGCAGAAGAGCATATGCTCAATTTAGTCACTGCTACCTTATTCTGGTTTCCAATGATCAAAGAAGTTCCCAGATGCTTTCCAGAAAGTAGCCCTGGGATGGGTATAGAGAGTGAGAAGGGAAGTAAGGATATGCAAGGTAGGGCCCTACCTCAAAATATGAGGTTGTTAACACATGCTACCACCCAATCTTTGTGCCTCCTCAAGCTCAGTGTTTCCATAACGCACCCTGCAGTGCACACAAACCAACCCTGTGGCCCCCTCATCGTGGCCCTCAACCTTGAAGCACACAGATGTGGGAAAGAAACATTCAGCGACACCCCCATCCCCAAAGTGCCCACCTGAGCTCAGAGACAACTTCATGCCCTGCTGAATCCCACACCTGAAGTTCTCAGTGGGACTAACACTGAAGGCAGCTATGAGATAGTCCACAGCCTTGTCACATTGGTAAAAATACCAATGTCAGCAGGTACAAGTTCTTAGTTCCTGCTGTCCCCATTCTTTCTTCTTGAGACTTAGGTAAATTTAAAGGAAGGGGGAAAAACAGTCGAGCACATGCATCTAATACTTCCTATTAATTTTCTGAGAATTACTTACTCATGCCTAAGCCTCATAGCAATGCATGTCTTCTTCTATATCTGTAATTTAACCTATTCATGATAATAACTGATGATAAATATCAGAACCAGAGTTTAAACTGAGGTGCTAGAGCTAGGATCAGGATCTGCTGTCATTTACAGATGTTGCTATTCTCCCTTTGGAGCCCAGACTTTTGAACTCTACACAATCACTGGAAACCATTTAAGCAGACCCTATAACATGGGATAGGCTTGCTGGAGCCCAGCCACCCCTTCCCGAAGAATGGCATAGGCATGCATTTAGTGTAACCAGTCACATAAGGTCTCACATAACTCAGGATTGAGATCTCATACATAAGGCACTGTTGTGGGTTCCAGATCCTGTTATACAGGATGATGGGCTAGACAGAAGGGGCTCAACTCAGGGCTGGTGTGCTGTCTCCAAGCAGCTCCTTATTGCCAGCGCTTGGGATGCAGGGTCAGCATGAGACAACTCACCCTTCAATAAAGTCAGGATCTTCTTTGACACATAAGGAAGTGTCAGCTACAATCTCGTAAAAGATGAAAGGGAGCAAGGTTTTAGAGAGGACACCGCCCAGCTGGCTCCCACAAGGAACTTGAGAGACTGCAATGTAGTGTCAAGAGAACAGACTCAGGAGCCAGAACTCCTGGTCTTCACTCACAGCTCTGCACATACTGTATATGGCACTTTAGACTCTGTGCTTTGTTGCTTCATCTGTAAAATGAGGCTAACAATCATGCCTAGATAACACAGTTTTGGTGAGGAGTACTAAGTGATAGATAAATACTAGATATTAGTAGCAGAAAAGTGGTATTAGGGCATCTTCCTCCATCCTGTCTCAGGAATCACAGGACTCTAGAATGTGAAGTTAAATTCTGTTACCTCTAGCCCTGACTGGAGCCTGTCAAAAATCTTTCATGAAACTATCGTGGTGCCTTGGTGGCATAGTGATAATTATGCCACTCAGAATTGGGAGCCTTCTACAACTGGCCCCTCTCTCTTCTGTGTTCCCATTCTGCTGATTGTGAAATTCTACCTTGGCATCTGTAACCCATTCATGAACTCATTTGTTTACTTGCCAATTTTACTTTATAATTTCTAATGTTCTTAGTAGACGTTCTATGTCTAACTCACCTTTATATTCTCAATGTTTGGCTATTTAAAAATTCCAAATATTTCTATTTAACAAATGAATGACACTCTGCTAAGTGTTATACACAAGTCATTTCAATTAAAAAGAACTGTTTTTGATAACATTGTTCAACTTGATGTTGTGAGGCTTAATACACAATGAAAATTATATCATTTGATATAGTGATAACAGCATTAAAGGCTATTACATGAATGTGTTTAATACAATGCCATTGCATGGTATGAGCTATGGTTCAAAGCAACACAACATTTCTGCAGCGAATACAGTAAATTCCAATTTCCAAAAACAAATGCAGCACCATTGCTAGGGCAGTGCTGAGACAACCAATTCTAAAAAACATATATGTAACTGCTACGGGTTTTGTTGTGTATTCAAAGAAACAGAAAACAAACCACAACATACCGACAGGTGAAGACCGTGAAGTTTCTTGCTCTATCAGATACAGCTAAGTGGGCAGGATGTTTATATATTTATCATTTGGCACATTTTCAATTAAAACCACATGTGACTACAACAGGAAGAAAATTTTATTATAAAAAATTTTAGTTCAGTAGCTTCTATATTGAATAAAAAATGCAGAAGTAAAGAGCAGAAAGAATTATGTTTCTTTACTTACCTGGTAAATTGGCCTTATGGATTGTAAAACAATACAATACATTACAGTAATATTATAACATAGCATTATCATTCTCAAAGTACCCATAAGAAAGTGGAAGTTTAAGAGGTTAAGTAATCTCTTTCCTGAGGAAGTTAATAATTAAACACCCTTGCTTGAGGAACAGTTCCTCAAGCCTACCAGAAACAGTGATTAAATGAAAAATATTTCTTAGAAATTAACAAGATCTATAAAACATTAAAAAGAAATGATTAATTAGGCTGTATCACAAAAGCACTGAAGATTTACTTCACCAATGTGTGTTCGTTGTGGATGGTACAGGGTTAGTAAAGGTTCTTCTACCAAAGCCCACTTCATCACAAGGGCATGAAAGAGCAAGGTCATGAGATGGCTCAGGTCCACCCCAACATCCTCGTTCAGCCCTTTGCAGACTTAGACCAATGACAGCTAGCAAAAAAGCTTGGCACCGAATGGGCTTCATTCACTTCTCCACAAGTCCAGTGCATTATGCCCAGAGACCAGACCAGATCAAACCTACCAAATCCAAGACAGCAGATACCAAGTGGAGAGCATGCAGACCAAGGACACCTTTCCCAGTGCCATTAGGGGAGTAAAAAGCCCCCTCATCCCAGACAACGTCTTTGGTAGGAAAAACAGAAGCAATGCTTCCAGAAAAAGAGAAGAAGCAGCAGGGAGTTTGAACCTAGAATTGGCAAGGTATTATGACAAACCTGAGCTAAGTTGAAGAAAACATTTTAAATAGAAGAGTCTGAGTTAACTTAATTGAAACTTTTAATCCACACAAATACCCCTTGCTAGTGAAAAAGATGAAATCTGTTATGAAAATAGAGAATACTACATGTATGCATATTCAAATTTTAGAGGACATGTTTTCAAACTCACTCCAGGTAAATCATTCCCAAGTCTTCCTTTGTTCATAAAGGCACACAGCTGTCAGCTCTGCGAAGCTCTTTCTGACCCCGAATTACTACTGTCTATTTAATCTGTACAAACTTGCTTACTGTCTCGGAAATGGAAGCTTCTTGAGAGCAAGGAATGAATGTTATTTTTCAATGCCTCTCTGGGGCCAAGAAAAAGTACATAGTAAGAGCTTAATAAATATTAGATAAATACATAAGTGAATTAGTAAACGAAGGATGGGATAACCCTTCGGTTAGTGACTACTGGGGTACATGGGAGGTAAAGAATATGGGAGACACAAATCTGAGCAATCATGATTGGCATATATTAAAGTGGAGGTCAGGAGTTAGAGACCCCACCCATCGGAGGAATCAGATATCAATACAAAACATCTTCGGATCCCTCTGGGGAGATTCAGATCATGTTTAATTTCTCCACAAGGCTGTACCTCAGAAGTTTCTCCAATGCAAGAAAAAAAAACTGACAGCATTGCTATTAAGAGTCTGATTGAAGGATGTGGCACAGGCAATAATACTCATCAAATATTTATTTTCCTAATCCCCAATGAGTAGTTCTGGCCAATGAAATGTCAGTGAATATCACACATGTCACTTCTGAGAGGAGGCAGTGAAAAACCCAAGTATGATTCTCTAGTCTCTCTCTTTCCTGCCTCAGAAACTGCAAGAGCCAGAAGCAACATCCACTAGGGGGTGGACCCTCAGTCAGCCCGCATCCCTGCACTGCTATGTGGAGCAGAGTCCTCCACTCACCACAGTAGATTTGATAAGTAAATGTTTGTGCATGAGAGCTACTAAGATTTGGGGGTTAACCTGTTCTAGCAGCATAACATAGCCTATTCTGACTGACATAAAGGATAAAGAAGACTTGAAAAGAAGATGGAATTTATCACTTGAAGAAGGTGCTTCTCCATAGTTTCCTGGAGAAAATAGTTCCCTAGGTTTCCTTCTGTGTATTCATTCCTAGCCGCTCTATCAGATCTCACCTTCCTTCCTGTGCTGGACTCTGTTGGTTCACAGTCACCACTTCCAGTTTACTGACAACAAGATCTAAAGCCCTTTTCAAGAGCACCTGGACCTGAGTGCATCTCCTTTTTCATTTTATATCAGTCTGTGCTGGCAGTCATGCTCCCATTATTTATCCCACTTTTGTCTCTTAGTATGTTCACCTTAATCTTTAATCATCTCTTTCCTCCAGTTTAGTCAATCCATCATCGTTGATTTTATTTTTATTATTCCACCATTCCTGTGCAAAAGGTAGCACGTGTTTTTAAACCTCTGCAGTTTCCTCTTGATTCTCTTGAGTCAATCTGATTCTTAGATTTAGTGTTCATCCCTGTTAATTACCTTCTTGACCAGTGGGTAAGAAATAATTTATTGAATTGCTTCTTTCTCTCAATTCAAAAAAAATGGCACACTGAACACATATGCACCTGTGAACACTATGCTAGGGCCCCTATCAAGGCCTTGGAAGGGGCTGGTGCAATGAGAGCCCATGATGCTGAAGCTTCATTAGCTTCTTGACTAACCCACCCCCATCAGAGGTTATGTATTTAAAAACTCCAAAGGCATCTGACTTCTTGTAGGTGGTGATTCTTTATCCAGTTAAATCCACGGTTAGAGCCAACACAGTTTGCTCTCTAGCCTGGAGAGCAATCCAAATCAAAATAAAAGAGGAGCAGAATGTGGTCAGCTGCTCAAGGTTGCCTATCTATGGCTGGCGTAGCATCCACCAATCGCGAGAACAAATGTCGGAGACTTTCAGGGTTTCAAAGATGTTACTTTATTGGCCAAAGTTTTACCTGCCCAGGGGCGAACTCTCCGTGTCCGGAGACACAGTGCTCCTTAGAGCTGCAAATGAGAGTCGCTCCCCTAACGCTTACAGCTAGGGTTTTTATGGAAGCAAGCAAGCAAGCTTTTTACAGAAGCGAATGTGGCAGTTAGCTATTGGCAGCCGGACTGCATGTTCAGCGCGTGGACAATCCTGTGGTTGGCTGGACTATCCATGCTAGGCTTGTGATCAGAAGGCTGTGGCAACTGTCCAGTGGGCTATCTGCTAGGTCAGTTCTGTTTACCCTGCCCCCCTTATCTTCCTGGTGCACAAGCCTAAAGATCAGCACGGCTAGCGGTTTCTGGCATTTCTAAGCTAATTTTCTTAACACTAACTTCCTACGTAGCTTTCTTTGATCTCTACACTGGCACTCGACATTGAAAGCTAGATGCTCCCACACTGGTGTTTTGTTGCACATGGAGCTTTTGTGCAACTTGGTCCTGCCTGCAGACCTGCTTTAAAACACTGAAAACACAGCAAAAATTAGTTCTTCCCTTTAACATCTAAAAAGTCTGTGAACAGATTCTTTCTTCCTTATCGTTGAATCCCCCCCCCTTCGGAAATGCTAACTAAGGTGCCTGCAGGCTAAGGTATCCTCTAAGGCCGTAAAGGAGCTAAGATTTGTGCAACGTCTATATCTAAGTACCTCATTTATGCCCCCATTTTACCTCCAGGTACCGCGACCTTAATGCCCAAAATGTTTAACCCATTTATTTACATACCACTAAACCGCCTAAACTAGATTTTGGGGGAATGACTCTGTACTTCCACTGTCTATAACTTAATAGATGTTCAACTAATATTTATTGAATAACAGGATGGGCGCTAGACATTGAAGAGAAATTATCTTAAGTAAGAGTGATTTTTGAAAATATTATTTAGAAAAAAAAGAAAATATTATTTAGGTAACTGATATTTTAGTGTCATAGGATTTCAGCAATTTCTATTTTCAAAAACAGAAGCATCTTACCGCCAACAAACATATAACGAATGCTGAACTTCCTGTGTGTCTCCAAAGATACACAAGTCAAACCGCAGCATACTAACAGGTGGGACCATGCGGCCTCTTATTAAGTCTTAATCAGACCTGACAGAGGAGACAGGATATTTAAATGTGTATGTATCATTTGGCTGCTTTTCAACTAAAACCACACAGGAATATAACAGGAAGAAATGTTTGCTATTAAAAAGTACTGCAGCACTGTCTATATGACATAAGGATGAAGAGGGGCAGAAAGGGTTGTTTTGCCCAAGAACACCGTTTAATTAGTCTCTCACACTGTGAAAAAGCCCCTTGAGCTAACCTTGAAAGATGCTGTAGAGACCAAGACAATTAAATTGTTTGCACAACAGGGTAAATTCCCAGTGAGGACACCAACAGACAGAGAAGAGGAGGCAGGAGGCCATGTTGCAGGGGCGGGCATTGTCTGTGCCTCGCAGACTTCTGTGAGGATTTTCCCAGGAAGAAGTCGGCTCCTCTCTGATCTACTGCCCCAAAGTGGGGAAAAAATCAGTCGTTCAAAAATGAGATTAAATGATCATCCACAACCCTGTTACTACATTAACTTAAGCAATGTAATATATGTAGCCTTAACAGTGAGAGGAGGAGACAAAAATCAGAAGTATGGAAGAGGACCAAGAAACAGAGACTTCTAGGCATCCCTCCAAGTTAAGGCTCTACAGAGGAAAAGTCAACCTTCTAGAAAAGTTAATCACTGGTTTGCTCCATTCTCTGGAGCAATGCTCATTCACAGATGCTCAAGATCAACTATAAGAAGTTTGGGTTCTTTTTGACAATGCTCGCGTGGCTTTCCAAATGTTAGAAGGTATAATGACTGGTAAGGCTTTTTCACTTCAGCTTTTCCAAGACTGGTAACCTGTAACATAGTAACAAGAAACCAGCTTAGTCTGGTCAAATAGAAAACAACAAAGAATACCCCACCAGGCCACCCAAACTGTTAGGAGAATGCTACTGGAAGCTGAGACTGGGGGAGGGGAGTGTCTGGAAGATTGAGCACACACCATTGTGATGCTAAAACTGACTTATCAGACAAAAGAAATCACCTGGGCAAACAAAGGATCAAAGAAAGATACCAGAATTCAGAAGAGAATGGTTTCTAGAATCCAACTAGAAATTCAGAGCCATTCTTTATTTTAGGAATTTACCACAATGATTCCTGCAGGAATTTTCCCCGTGAGAGATAGTGGAGGAGAACACCCAGGGTAATCCTCGCATCACACAACATGTTTTAAAGAAAGTTCTATTTCTCAAGGAGTTGTATTCCTTCTCTTAATCCTACAAAGCCAAGCTGAGTGCTGGTCACCTTTTGCTTTTCTGAGGGCAGTGATAAATAAATGCTCAAGTGTATTGTTTCTCCCAGACCTGCAGTGTGAGGCCAGTTTTCTGCACCTATTCACAAGCCACCTGCAAAGCCCCGGGCTGCCAGCCACAGGGTGGGGAGATGCGGATGAGGCATGCAGAGTGCGGGGGGTGCCAGCTGTGGAGAGCTGCACCTGAGGCATCACCTGCAGCTTGTGAGCAGGCTTTCTGCTGGAGTGCACAAGGCTGTTAGTCGAATCCGTGCCCCTATGAGGCCCTCTAAAGCACTGATACAGGGTGCAGCCAAGAGGGGGGCCCCAAAAAGGAATTTGGAATGGCGTCCAGAACCCAAGGTGTCCAGGAAATATTCAGATGTCCTTACCCCTTCCCCACCCACAGGTGTGAGTTGGGGGAAGGGACAAATGGAGCAGGGCCATTGGGGGCTGTTTTGCATACCAACAGCTTTGCAG
>PVKM010034159.1:0-15672 GCA_004027735.1 Carollia perspicillata
TCCACATTTACAATAATAAGTGACATTAGTCACTGATATTTTTTGATCTGTCTTTTCAAACTTTGTATAAATATTAGTATTGTTGCAGAAAAACGAACTCTTACACGATCTGGGGTGACAGAATAAGCCTTTATTACACGCGTGGGCCCAGAGGAGACAGCTTCCAAATTCTGGGCGCTAAGGAGGGGTCAGGTGGGCAGTTAAATACATTTTAACAAAGTAGGGAGAGGAGGGGTCTTGTGGTACAAGCAAGAGATACATAAATGTGAAAGCCAAGGACACAAGGAAGAGGAAGGAAATGGTCCTGGGCCCAGGACCAAGAAACAGCAGGGGATCATCCAGGGCCTGGGGCAGGGAGTCAACTAACTAGTCAGCAGGTGGTTGTCTGAAGCCTGGGGGCCAGCCGGGAGCTATCAGTGGCGGGAACAGAGTGCCAGCTTCAACTTCTATCTATATTCTAAATTCCTATTACAGTATAACTAGATAGAGAAGTCTCTGTATGTCTTTTCATATTTCCTTCATTCTCTGAAACACACCATAACATAATAATCATGTTTGAAAGGGTAAAAATAAATTCACATAAAGTATTCTCTGGACACACTATCTTCTGGAAAAGAAACTTTCTCCAAGATTGTTAGTCCCTTTAGTGGAATATAGAGGCAACTTTAGTTATTTCTATTTTACAAAATCAACTCAACTACATTATAAATGCAGACATTTTAAAATAATTATCTAAATATAGTCAATATTTGTTCAAAAATTTACTTTATTTCTGGTTCCTGTTTATAAAGCATATTTTAAGCCCTGGACAGTGTGGCTCAGTGTGTTGGGCATCATCCCACAAAGCAAAAGTTCTCTGGTTTGATTCCTGTCAGGGCACATGTCTGGGTTGTGGGTTCAGTTCCAGGTCAGCGCACATATGAAAGGCAGCTGATCAATGTTTCTCTCTCACATCAATGTTTCTGTCCCTCGCTTTCTCCCTCCTATCCTTTCTTTAAAAAATTAAAGCATATTTTAAGACAATAGTCTATTTTACTTTGTGTTTTGTTCTATTTGCTGTCTGCTTTTTGGTTAATATTTGTATTTTTATTCTGTATTTGTCACAGTTGCATTTACTATATACTTCTGGAGTTTAAGGCTTAGATCATCGTTTTTTTCTTATGAGTTCATTTGTGAATTCACAGGTGATCTATCATTACATAGTTATTTAGTCATTTAACAATTTTTTAATAAATATGCTGAGTGGAAGTTTTAAATATTAAACTTTTGTAATCTTCTTGTTCTATGTAACATAATGTGAAAAACACAGATAAAGCTTGATCAGGGCCTAGAACATACCTGTATCATATACATATTATTACGTTTAAAATGTTCAGTATATCTTGAAAATAAAATATATTTATTTTATTTGAAGTAGAGTGGTTTAATTATATATCTATTAACTTTATTTTTATATTATCTATGTATTATTCTCTATTTAATTACCTGATTTGTCAGGGATTGAGGGATGTTTGCTAACAATCTCTTAATTAATTTATGTTTCCTTGAATTTTTTATTGTATAGCAAAATATATTATATTTTCTTTTGGCTACAAGCATTTTTATTGTGTTTTTTCCATTACCATTTGTTACTTTACTCTTCCTGATGTATATTCCTAAGAATTTTTCCCTTCTTTCTAATATTTGTTTACTTTCAAAAGGAAAAAATAGGCTAAGATTATCATACTCACAGTATTTTACTTTAGTTATAATTCTAAATTGCTTTTCTTATTTATCTTCAATTTTATAACTGTCAGTTACATCAATTATTACTGATTTAAAATATGTCTATTTTATTGACATTTCCCAATCTATCTACAGTAAGAGTTTCTCTTACTTATATTATTAATTTTTACTTTTATGACTAAATTAAAATTCTCTGAGCAATATTTTTAGAAAGGCTATTTTCTGAGCTCCTGCATAGTTTAGAATGTAATTATGTTAGGATAGCAGAGAAATAATGACTTTATTAAGTTTTGGCCATGATTGTGACTGACCCCCAGTGAGTTTCTCTCTCATAAGTCAATGGGTTTATATAAATATACCTCTGCCTTACTGAGAAGGGAGCAGACATGTTGAATGACTAATTTTTCTCATAAATGCTTACTGAATAAAAGCAGTGAAAAAAACACATAAACTGATATTTGGTAATAAATGATGGGGATGATAAACAATAGTAACAAATGAGAATTTGATCATAAACAATGGGGATACACACAGTGAAGAGGGGTAACTGTAGAAAGAATAAGGTTCCAGGAAGGAGATAATCTTTGATCAAAGACTTGGAAGGGACAAGGTAATAGCAGAGCCACTAATAGGACAGATCGGGTAGTTAGAAACATGTTTGATATGCTTCAGAACAGCAAGGAGACAGTATGGCTGGAACAGAGAAAGGAAAGATGCTAGTGGTGTGAAATGAGGCTAGAAAATTAAAAAAGAAGTAGGACTTGCAGGACTTTGTGGGTTTCAGTGGGTCTTTAGCTCTTAATCTTTATAGGATCTGAAAATATTAAAGGATTCTGCAGTGAGAAGAAACATGATCTTAGTTTCATATCTACTGATTTGAGGCTAGAGTGTAGAACAAGTACAGAAGGTAAAAAATTGGTTACAAGGCTAAAATATAATCCCAATAGATTATTAAGGATATATAATTGTGCTTTAGACCAAAATAGGTCTGCAGAGGGAAGGGGAGGGAAGTTAGCTGAGAGGTTGGATATGGGGTATGATAAAAGGGGAAAGCCAAAAATAAAACTAATGTTTTTGCCTGAATAACTGGAAGATTAAATAATATTTATCAAAATGGGCAAAATTAAAAAGAATAAATTAGAGGAGAATGTCATTAAAATATTTTTGATACGTAGTATTTTAAAAGATTTTATTTATTTTTTAGAGAGAAGAGGAGGGAGAGAAAGAGAGGGAGAGAAACACAGATGTATGAGAGAAACACTGATGAGTTGGCTTTAGCACGCTCCCAACCGAGGACCTGGCCCACAATCCAGGCATGCGCCCGGATAGGAATCAAACAGGTGACCTTTAAGCTTGTGGGACAATACCCAACCCACTGAGCCACACCAGTTATGGTGATATGTAATTTTTTATAATGAGTAGTCATTTAAGTAGATTATCATTTGAATATTTGACTCAATCCAAAAGAGATAAACTTTAATATCTCCAGGGGCATGCATATAAATGTAGAACAGAAGAAATGTGATGACTGAAGTTTGAGACACTAAATATACAATAAGTAGAATAGATAGGGAAAATCAACAAAGAGATTGGGGAAAAGAGGAAAGTGAAAAAGGAAAGAACTAGAGAAAGTACTAAAAGCCGAATGAAGAAAATGATTGAAGGAGTTGAAAGTGGCCAGCCACCAAATGATGTTTCCAAGCCAAGTAAGATGAGTTTAGAGAATGAACACTAAATTTAGTGAACTGGAGGTCACTGTTGACCACAATGGGGCAATTTTCTGGAGAAATATGAAAACAATGATTTATCGAAGCAAGTTCATGTGAGAATAAAAGAAGAGAACTTGGAGGTAGTGAATAGAATCACATTATACCTTGGGTTTTGCCCTAAGAGATAGAGAAATAGAGCAGTAAATGGACAGGAAAGTAGACTCAATATAAATTTATTTCATTTTACATATTAGAAAATCAACACTATGAATGTATGCCAGTGGGAGTTACATATTAGAGGGTATAATTGATGATGGTGGGTATGAAGAGAATTGCTGAAGTAATGCCCTTGAGTGGTCAGCAGATATAAGGATTAGGAAGGAGCCAAGCAGACAGTCATCAAGGAGCTCAGCTACTTCATCTGAAGGAAAAACGAAGGAAAAGGAGTGTATGAACAGAAATGCAAGTAGGTAGAAATTAAATGTCTTTCAATAAAATAAAAAGGAAGATCTTTAGATAAGAGTAAATACAGAAGCTAGTGTTGTCTGGAAGAGTGTAAGCATAAATGGACTGGGGCAGAGATTCTAAAAATGAGAGACAGAGGCCCGAGTGGGGAGAGGCCAAAGACATTTTTAGGATTCCACTCTTTTCTAACTGCCTACCCATGTGTGGTGTGATTTTTTTATATATCCCACACAAACAGCGATATAGGAGCAGATACAAGAATTCAACTGCCTTATAGTGAGGGAGACACTAAGAAAATACTCATGAAAATTTTTTTCCTGTTATCATGACAAAAATGTCACCCATTAATAAATTTTGTCTTTAAAAATAGTTATTTCTGATAAAAATGTTGCTTCAGCTAACATGTAATGGGTTTATTTTTCTAATTTTAAAATGAATCAATGCCTAAAGAGTTTAAATGTTTCCCCATTTTATACCTACTATAACAAATTTCTACAAATATAACTCAATTTTTTTTAATTATCCAATGTTCTCAATGATTTTTAAGAGATAAGAGATGGAAAATTTAAAAGTTTGAAAACCACTAGCATAAGAAAACAAACTTAGGTGATTTGAAGATTTTTTTCATATCATTTCCCACAGCTTTTATTGCTAGTCTAATTTAATATAACAAATGCTTAGTGTTCTCCTTGCTTTCCAGGTAAACCCTCTGTAATCTTGCCTCTCAATATCCACCTTACACCACCATTTCCACATTCATAGAACACAAACTCATTTCTTTTTCTTCTGTTGTTAGAATTAATTAATGCTTTGTCATTTGGAATAGGCAAATAATTAGTGACATTGGATGAGCTTCTGGAAATACCATCCTTGAGAACAGAGACTTACACACTGGCTGTGAGGCAAAACCCAGACTGGATACTTAAGCCCAAGTAATAAATATTTTTAAGCAGATTACCCTTCCATTCAGACTCTATTATGTTGATAGATCTCATTTTTTTAAATAAGTATTGTTTCAATTAGTTACTGAATTGTACTGTCTAGTGATATAGTAAAAAAAGTCATATTTCCAACTACTAATAATAGTAATTTATGAGAATCAATAATATATTAAATAATGTAATAAACAATGTGTAATTATTTACTCCTAAAATAGGGGTAAAAATAGTAAAAATATTTTACTCCTAAAATAGGGGTTTTCACAATAAATTAAGCTTATTTAGTTTTAACTAGGACAAACATAGGGAAGATATGCCAAAATGCACAAACAAACAAAAATATTAAAAACTTCTAATATTGCCAGGAGAAAATCATGAATGACTTGGAAATGGACAAGAACCATCCCTGGGTGTCTTGTACAGAGTGCTCGTCTGCATTATCTCAACTTTTCATTGTCTTTTCAGGCTGCCTGCAGCTCTACAAATTACAGAAATATGACTGTAAGAGCAATGCAAATTAACTTAATCTATAGAAATGTAAATAAATTGTATTTTCTCTTGTGTGGGGGCAACTGATTATTGTCGTGTAGATACTGACAGTTCTGTAAATTTATTCCAGCTTTGAGATGGCCCAAACATGTGTGTTCTTTGGATTCTCCTGGAAAGTAACTTTAATATCATATTGGTTTCCTCATTAATGAAAGAAGCAAATGAAATTTTTGCAAGTGTCTATTTCATATGTTTCTATGAGAGTGATAATATTATGCATTTATACAAATTGTATTTCAATAATGTTGAGTCAATATATTTTGCATTTCCTCCTAAAATTTCCTTCTAATCACTCAAAAACACAATATTTTTTGAAATGATACAGAAAATACAAATGGTCTCACATGTTCACGGATTGGTACATTGCCCTGCCCACAGTTTGAGCTCAACATACAACTGCACTTTGGTGAAGGAGTGTGGTAGTAGAAAGGAAAGAGTCAAAGTTAGAGACATTGAAAACCAACGTGTCTTCTGACAGCATCACTTCACAAAAGGAAATCTTAACAGCAAAATCTAAGAAGAGTATAAATTCAAAATTAAAAAACAGATTTTTAATACAAATAATTCAGATTTATGAGAGCTTATTACAACTTTATTTTCCTCACTTCGCTGCAGAAATGTGAAAACTGTCAGAGACTACCATTGGGCCAAGAACCAAATTTCAAGAAACTGAAATTTGACAAGATGTTTACATGATAGAGGCTTTTTCTGACTTGCTTAAATGAACTATATGCACACAGTGTAACTATATTGCAGTTTTATACTGCATTGTAATTAACATTCTCCTCCAGGAGAGAGTGAGTTTCAGGAGGCCATTTGTTCAAGAAAGTTAGTTGTCAAGCGAAATCCTTTCTCCTCGTCTTCTTTGGCAATACTCAGAGGCTTGGCTGCCTGTTTATACTACATTTCCAGTCTCTTTTGCAATTAGACTTGTCATGTTAGATTTTCACAGATGGAAGGTAAGCAGATATAAATTATGGGCTCCATTCAGGCTCCTTGGGAGAGTGGGTATGCTTCTTCCGTGCTCTCTTTTTACTTCCCAGGGGCTACCACCCAGATGTGGTGGCTGCCGAGCTGCAGCAATGCAGTTGGGGCAGTGAAAAAAAAAAGACGTGACCTGGTTTCTGAATAACTACCAGAACAGATCTGTCTGCTAACTGACTTGTTACACGAGAGAAATACGCTTCCGTCTTCCTTAAACTTCTTGAAGTTGCCTCTCTTCATTATGACAGACTAGGTTGAAGCTAAATAATAAAGGATTGAACTGCATTTTTACTTACCTTAGTATCTTAGTAGGATCGTGTGGGAATTGGCACATAAAGAATATACAAAATCCTTTGCAACTTAATATATAAATGAAAAAATGTTGAGTCATAGCTACATGAGCAACACATTGGGATGGTTACTTAAGATGGGTTCTCACTCAATTTTAATAATAATTGTTTTAAAGGTAACATTTGGTATAACACTTAACATTTTAAATCCCTGCTTCAAGTACTTTATATATGCTAAATAATATAATGGTTATAACCATCCTATGATTTGGAGGTTATGATCATTATTACTATGTCCATTTATAATGGCAGAAATTGAGGCTAAGAAGTAACTTTCACAAGCTTGAACAGACATTTGTGGTGGATACTGGATTGGAACCCCATTCTACTCATATCCATTCAGAGACTACTATTTAGGCAGTATTTGAATAAGTGGCTATTTTGTTTTTATCTACACAAATCCTACAACAGGATTTGTGTAGATATTAGACCAATCCAAATGAATGTTTCTCCTGAAATCTATATTTTCAGAGACAAAGAAATTATGATAATTTACTATCCAACTTGCTAAAAGTGTTATTAGTTTACTCAGCCATCTACTTCACCTCCTGCACATCGTCATTTCAAACATATAGCACATTGTCGAATAAACTACTTTCTTCTGGAAACATTTCTGATTACTTCTTTATAAAGTGTGGAATCTGAGACTGAGCATGTGACCGTCAAAAACATATCAGTTGCCTAACTAGAGTTAATATCTGCATAAATCTTGATTCTCTTATTTCTCTAATTGAAGCCTTCCAACCATCACAGTGACTTCTCTAACCACCACTCTTTGGACAAGGAATGGTATTCTCTCCCCTGAATTGTATTTGAAATACTTCATCTGGTTTGTTTCTTAACACAAAGCATGGCACTTGCATCAAGTTATAAGGGAAATAAAGAGTAAATACCCATTAGTCAGAGACTATCTACTTGGCATATTACATTATTTCCACAATATTTGGGGTATACTAGACATTTTCCTTTGTAAGTTTATCCTATTTTGCCTACTGACTAAAAATATTTTTCCTTTCTCTCACTTGTACACAAAATGGTGCATGATACCTTGAAATAGCCTTTCATTATTTTTTCTGCATAATATATTACCTTCATACACTACCTTCATTGTTGCAACATTCATTTGCATATATTAACTATCCACATGAAAGCTTAGGAATGATTTTAGCATTTCCCATTCGAATTGCAGTTTCTGCCTCATTCAGGAGCCAGCTAAAACATCCCCAACCAGACAGGTGCACAATGGGAAAGTATTACTCCAACATTGCAGAGCCAGGGAGACTCCTAGGTTATTATTGGCTTTAATTATCACTCCCATGAGCTGCAATATTCTTTACTTTTGGTGAAGCAGCACTCCACAGAGTGTGAAATCTTTCCCTGCTTTTGAAAATACCCAAGAAATGAACTGAATCACTTCCAATCTGCTGTAACAACTGAACACCCACTGATAAGTATAAGCAAGGGGCAAATTTATCATCACCAATAGAAAATAGGCTTTTTGAAAGTGAGATTTGAGACATCCAGCCAGCTGCTTACTGCCAGCGGTGATCAGCAAAAACCAAATCCACTTTCATTTCAAACTCACAGGCATTTTATTTTCCCTGATTGGTATTGAAGTTAATAAAAAAAGCACAGTCTTTAAAGAAATGTTTGTAGTTTATTTATTGCTATAAAATTTAAATGCTAAAATATCAAGACAAATAGTTCTCATAGTTATAAACATTAATTTCCAGTCCTACTCTCATACACAATGGCCATTTTTTGTTTGGTTTGGTTTTGGTTTTCTTTCCATTATACACTTCACATTTGAATCAGACCTGAAGATTTTGAACAGGCTTATGTGATCTCTCGTCCAGAGGCCCAAACCAAATAATTCCAATTTCTTTGCCTCTTAAGCTAAGGCTTATATAAATACCCTGCATGAAGACATACGCTGTTCAGATTAAAATCAATGTGCAGTGACTCACTTCTCAATATTACCTCAGGGTTTCTGCAAGTCCTCTGGTTTCCATACTGAATTTCCTTATTGTTCCATGATCTGAATTTCAGATCTTAGGGGGAAGGCTATTAAAGAAAGATGATAGGAGGAAGAAAAGTAACTATGTGTAACAGCTTTGAGATATTTGATAGGTCCTCTCATTCTTTATTTTAGCTATTTAAATAAAATGACAGGATTTTATTATATACTAAAAGATTCAATGAGATCAGGTATGCTTAGGTGGTGTAAACTAAGAGAATCAAATGTGTTGTTCTTAATTACTGTTAAAATTAATTTATCTTCCAATTAAAGTTGACATATAATATTATATTTCTTTCAGGAATACAACATAGTGATTAGACCTTTGTATCACTTATGAAGTGATCACCCTAAGACTAGTACGCTTAAGACACCAGACATAGTTATTACAATTTTATTTACTGTATTACCAATGCTGTTCTTTATATCCTGTGAATGTTTTTATAACTGACAATTTGTACTTTTTGAGTCCTTTCACTTTTTTCACCCATGCCCCAAATTTTTCAATTTAGTAAATTCACTTTCAAAAACCATTTAATATGGCTATTTAGCCTAACAATCATCAGTGACATAAGACATTAGATTTTCTCATTGTATTAATTTTTATTGAAAGTATCAGAAATGTTCCCCTGGTTGGTATTTTTATTTCTATGTCCAAGAGCTATGATTGACTTATTACTATATTATAAATTCTGCATTTGTCTGCAACGTACAGGTAGCCAGTGATACGGCAAAAATGTATGAACACAGAACTGTCATTTACTGATGTTCAGTGTTATATTTCTTGTGTGTGCCTACAATTTTTAAATCTTGTTGTTCTTGAAATTATAGGTATGAAAACCACAAGCTAAATCAAATCTGAAAAAAAACAAACCAATAACTGTGAAATCAGTTTCTTTTGGTTTGACTGTCTTGTTTCTACGGATGTTGGAAATGGAAAAGGCTGTAGTGATTTTATAAATGATGGAATAGTCTTCATCCTAGAAACAGAAGAATTTAAAGCTTTCCTCCTTATAGAAAAATATTTTTATTTTTGTTTTCTAAAGTCAGTGGACTTTACCATGGGGGATAGCGATAGCAGCCAGAGTACTTACAGCAAACTCGACACATTTTAATCACATTGAAATTTACAAAGATCATCATTTTGAAAATTGCATAGATTTTATACAATTTCCTATTTTCTGTCCCCTTCTGTGTATTTTCAGAAACAACTGCTCTAACTTAATATAGGGAACAATGTAGTATTGCATAAAGGTAGTGAATGGATTTCTAGAGGTCAAAAAAATATATATGTCAGATAAGATAAGTAAAAACATAACTAAATTATACCAAAAGGAACAATTATACTTTAAAAATGTACACCAAGTAAATATGTAGAGTAGTTCCATAATTTAGACTGAACCTCTCCTATTTCTTAAAACAATAATTCAATTATATATTATTAAATCAAGACTTGCAACTTGATATCAGAAACACTTCAGAATAGGCGCTCCTCTCACCAGCTTTCTAGCAATGCTGGGTACCCTCGTTGCCTGCCATGTAAGACTAAATATGCAAGTATTTTCTATATTATGGCACATTAGGGCATGGAGACTTGCCAGTTGTGCTATCATGGTAAGAGCTAGAAGCCAGCTGCTTTCAAGCCATATTTTTGAAGCTAGAGAGCATTAGCCAAGAGCAGTCAAAGTGACAAGGCGCTAAGTATATGAACAGAATGAACATCCTGCAAAGAAGTTTAAAGGAATGCAACTTCAGTGAAATTGGTACAGCTGTCCAGTGATTTAGACGGTGAACTATCTTTAAGGGTATTTTTTTTTAGAGAGAGGGTATATGAATTACTGTTTCAATCCTGTGGTATTTTTTTTTCAGAGAAATAGGAATATGACTAGGCTGCATTTGCTCTTGAAATACTTACAAATTTGGTCTGAGTGAAATAAAAATGGCATGAAAATGTCAACTGAGCCTCTGAAGATTTAGGGTATGCTACTCTGAGATTCAGGTGACAGCAGTTGTCAGTAACCTAAGCGGTTCATTCTGCTCTCTGGTTCCATCTTCAAAAGGGAACTTTTTTAAGATGTAACTTATAAGAAGAATTAAGAGCCCTTACCCCCACAATAACCATGCTGTCTGCCTAGGAGTAAATTAAGTGGAAATACTTACCGTAAGTAGGATTTCTAAGGGAAGGAATGTTTAGAGAATCATTTAAAAAATACAGCTTAAGTCTAAATCCAAAATGTATTTATTTTAGTTCTTTTGCTCACTTACTCAATACACATTTTGTTATTATTGTTCTTTTCTTCACTATAACTTGTACATTTAAGCAAAGATGGTATTTTGATACTGTAACCATATTTGGAGGTATAACAAAATGAAGTCTCCACTTACACTATTACTGATTTACAGCAAAGAAGATCAATAGAAATGACTACTAATAAAAATATTATTACTTAGTTGCCCCTTCCCCTTTTGGGTGCCTCAATAGCAAATAGAAATTCCAGATTAAGAAAGTAATGAGATTGGAAGAATGAATAGTCGATGGCTATAAAGACTATGCTCATATACTCTCACTAAGCCTTGCATGGGAAATAAATGGAACAAAATACAATGTTTCAAAACAGCATCTCTAAAGCAAAAGGAGGAGGTAACAGGGTGTTAAAAAGAGTTAGGTGGAGTTGACATCGAAAAATGGCCATTTGGAGTTTAATATATAAAAGTTTTAAAACTAGAACCATTAGGTTCTTTGTCACTTTAAAAAATCCCCTTATCTGTCTATGAGGCCCTTGCTATCTATGCTATCAAAGCTCTTTCTGAATGCCGTACTTCATGGAAGGCTCCTAGATTCCCAGGGTCTAGAACTGTACTTCTCTAAGTGCCTGTCATCCTTTATTTGTACCTCTTCCACAGAACTCCCACAATCTACTGAGTGTTCCAGTCATTTTGCACCTGCCTGTGAGCTCCTGGAGCGTAGAGACCAGACCTTGCTATTATTTTCATCTCCAACCTTTCAGTAGAGGGTCTGCACGCACATACATCGATTTCTCAGTAACTTTTCAGTAAACTAAAATATGGTCTACTCATTTCTGTTTTAAAATTAATATATTTGGAAAGAAGAATAGATGCCACCCCTAAATAAAGTGAATGTCTTTTACAAATTTTAAATGTCAGAATTATTTTCAAGATTTAATCAACTAAAGAGAAAAATATTTCAGCTCTGAAAATTAAGCATTAAGATTTCGAATGAAAATTATCCAATTTTCTAGTAACATTCTTAGGAAATATATTTAAATGATTTACTTGTAGTTTAATTTTAAAGAATAGATGTTATACTTTACCTATTATGTATTACATAACATATATGTTCCCATGCCATTAGATATTCTTAGCAGCACTATAATTCATGCTATCAGTATACCATACTTGACTTAATATTTACATTTCTTGCAGACATATTTATTTGTCCAAGTCAATAGTATATGAACAGTACAAGTTAAAAACATTATTTTAGTTATAAAATTATTAGAAATAAGACTTCCATTATGTGTGGATAACACTGAGAACCTAATCAACAGAGACGTCATGGCTAAGGTAGCAAAATGATTTTATGTATTTATAAAGACACATTTGCACTGCTGGCATTTTACCTGGAATTCAGAGGGGCATGGAATAATATCCAGGAAAGAAATGCACCTTTGGCTAACATAAGAAGGGTATATATGCTGTAAGATTAAGAAACCTACCTGCACATCTTTTCCTACCCAATATTCGAGGTGGAATAGCAAGCTAGAAAACTACTTGCAAAGGCTCAGACCAGTTCCCAGTTAAAGCTTACACTAAAAAATTACTCAGTGTATGAAAGTTATTTACAAAGTTTTTAGTAGAAAGCTAGTGCTTTAGATTGTGGACTAGTGCCACATTTTCTAGGTTCACATTATATTTGTTCCACTGATTAATTGTATAATTTGGAGCAACTTCTTCAACTGATCTGAGGCTATTATATTTACTCCAAACACACGAAAAATGTACCTAGCTCCTAAGGTTGTTGTGCATATCAAGTAAGCTAATAGTTATAATATTAAGTTTATACAACTCTTTTCTAACTATTTTATGTACAATAATTTGTATATATGTGTATGTGCAAGTATATCAGAAATTAATAAAAAATTTGGAGAGATAGCATAGTTTAGAGTTTATAAATGTAGATTGTAGAATCAGACTGAGTTTGAATCAAGCTCTCCAACTTCTTACCTAAATGGCTTCTACAAGTGACTTAACTTTTCTCTGCCTCCATTCTCTTATCTATAAAATGGGAATAATAATACCTATATTTCATGTTTAAGAAAGATTCAATAAGTTAACTTTTAATGTGCCTAAACAATGTCTGTCACATAAAAAGCTCTATATTAGTTGGTTAAATTAAATCAATGTTTACTATTGCTATTTAAGTAACACAGAATATCACTAACAAGAGAGACAGAGTGATGTATGGACTGGTGAATCTTTGCCACCAATACTCCTTTTTTTTCAAGAAGCCTTAAAGCTTCAGAATTTTTTTTTAAAGGAACAATGTGTATACATAGACAGTTGAGCATTGGTCTTCCCTTTTCTTCTGTCACTTGAAATGTTACAATACCTAAAGATTATATATTTCAAGTATGTAAGAAAATTGCCCAACATTTCACAATAGAAACTACAAGATAAATTCTGAAAGGTGAAGTACAACTACTCAATTAGAATTTGACCAGTCATTTTGGGGAAAGCAAGACATCACTGTCAGCATAGGAAGTAGTACAGGAAAACTATTAAGTCAGTGGTAGAAATAGAACTTACAGTGAGAAAACAGCACAGCCAGGAATAAAAGGAATATATGCCAAGTGAGTATAAAGGAGAAAAAAATGATACAAAGTGAACCCCAGAAGTTGAATGCAAGTTAATTTGTCTTAGAAAATGTGAAAAACATAGAACACTATGTTACAAAAACAGCAAGTTTAGAGTGCATTTTAAAAAAATCAATACAGATATTTCTGAGGCTTAAATAACCCATTAACATGGAAGAGGCTATACTTTATTAAATGCAGTTTTCTGTTAATTTAGCCCAGCGTTTCCCAGCGTGGTCTTAGTGACGTTTTGAGCTGCATATTTCTTCGTTGTGGAAGACTGTCTGTCCGGTGTCCTGTAGGGGCTTTAACAGCGTGCCCACTAGGACCACCCTAGCGGTGCAAACACGTGTTCTAGCATTGCAAATGCCCCTTGAATGGGCAAAATTCCCCCAGGTGAGAGCCACTCATGTAACCAGTCAGAACATGAAATAATCTCAGTTTTGCACTTGACAACTGAGTATTTATATAATTCAGCTCTTGACACAACAGGTTCTCCTTATTACCTCAAATTAGTGTTCATGTGGCCATCGCCACCCGTTGAATTGTATCTGTGATTAAAAATTCACTTTCCCACTCTCTATTGTTCAATAGTTCTTTTTTTATATCCGCTTCTGTGGAGAGGATTTTACTTTGTATATCTCTATTTTATTTCTGCTAAGTCTTCTTATTCCCAGGGGGTATGGGGGCTCCTCCTTTTCCCTTCCTAAATATCAGTATGTCATACATTTCAGCACCTCCCAACAGGGTGCCAGGAGAAGACGCTTGTAAACAAATACTTCTGATTCCGTGTGAACTATGGAAAATACAACCAGAAATGTGATTGAACTTTCATCTTTGTTCCAAACTATGTATGTAACTTGTAACCACATGATTCTTTTTAGAAATCTTATGGAATTCTTCAATCACACTGAATTTGAAGACAATAAAATACTTGTTATTTCCATTTGCTCTGCTACAACAATATATTTATTGCATCTACCCTATGCTTTTAGAGCTCTTAAAAGAGTGAGTATATTAATTCCAGGGACAACCCATACTTTACAATAACTAACTTTTTAAAAATTTTTTAAATATTTTATTTATTTATTTTTAGAGAGAGGGTAAGGGAAGGAGAAAGAGTGGGAGAGAAACATCGATGTGTGGTTGCCTTTCATGTGTCCCCCACCAGGGACCTGGCCCGCAACCCAGGCATGTGCCCTGACTGGGAACCAAACCGGTGACCCTATGCTTCACAGGCCTGTGCTCAATCCACTGAGCTACACCAGCCAGGGCTACAATAACTAACGTTTTTTATTTATACTTCCGAAGAGAAGCGTAGTCATAACGTTTAACAGGAGGAGGCCAGAACTTGGATCAATCAAGACAGAGGCGTGACCGCTGAAACTAGACGCCTGCCAGACTGTGCCTAGTAGAGCCACATCTGTAGAAACCAACTAAGTGCCGGCCAACTCTCACAGGTGATTTTTAAAATTAATTTTAGAACTCTCCAAATTCCACTTATTTTTACCCATTACATTCTTTCCAGACTATTTTGAATCCTGAGCATTTTCCAATGCAAACAATGCAAAATAATTATTTTAATGATAACGAGTGGAAAGTATATTTGACCTTGCTGAGAATGAGAAACCTAAAAGAAAAGCAAATTAGGTCCTGGGGCTTTTATTAGTTAATATTGTACCGTCAATTCCAATCACATAGAAATGTAGCATGCCTGGTCTTCTAATTCCATGCAAGAATGAAAACTGCTGTATGTTTTTCCTTAATGATTTTCCTAAAGCCCACTCTCATGCAGAGTTTTTCACTAATCTTGATACCCTTTCTACTTTTACCATTCTTACTGTGATGTGTGGCAGACTTGGCCAGGGTCATTGATGCTTCTTACATCTATTCTTCAGCTAATTTTTTCTAAATCCTAAATCAGGTTATAATGCCATTTAATCTGAATAAATAGCATGCCATACTTTTATACAAAATGGGTAACATTTTTATAGACCAATTAATTCACTGTTTGCTTGAGTAACAAAAATAATGAATTAACAATTACATTTTAAAATGTAC
>PVKM010034160.1:0-15687 GCA_004027735.1 Carollia perspicillata
CAGAGTCTACCATTATGGATTGAGCTTTGTTGGTTTCGCTCATTGTTTGTAAAACCTGCTGTTCTCTCTCTCTCCTTTTTCTGATGACAAACATCTCCTGTATTCACAACGATTCACTTTCTTCCAGGTGCTGCTATTACTTCCCAGCACGTCACGCTATTGCCACATGGCCTGATTTTGTGCTCTTAATGTTCCTTCTGTGGATCTTGTTCTGTCTCCACTCTTTGCATGACAAATGCCTGCTCAGCTGGCCTCCTCTGAAGAAGTGGGCTGCCTTCAGCGTGACAGCAGGACTTCTGAACAAGCTGCATTCCAGACTGATGCCGAAGAGCTTGCCCTTCCATCTGCTCTAGGGAAGAAACGTACAAATGTGAACCTGACCTTGAATTCCTGAGTAGCATTTTGGAAGTAAACAAAATGACTAGGTATTTTTTGCAGCATATTAACTCTCTCACTAATGCCACTCAGTGCATGCTAACAGGCAATTTATTTAATAAGATTTTACATCATGTCATCCAGTTTCACACCTTTCCCTCATTTGTGCAGCACTCAGCATTCCTCCTACATCATGAAGAATTCAATGAACTGCACCTTCTTTTTTCTTCCTGTGATTCTTGGTTATTCTCCCTTTTAAAAAATCTCATGTTTAGCCTCTGAACCTGACACCTGTTTTTGTTGTTCTTGTACTGACAACTTGTATTTCCTCTTCTGAAAATCCTCTCTTCTGCTTTATGCGCTGGGTAATTAATGTCTTCAGTGACCTGCGTGGCTCCTGGAACAGACCCCACGGACTGCTGCTCCCCCACTGCCTGCTGCCCATTCCCATTAACCAGGGGGATCCAGACAAGGATGGAGCCAAATTAGTTTTATTTTTCTCCCAAGAAATTTCAACCCAAACTTTCATGGGGGTTGACATAGTTTGGAATGAGTAAGTTTTGATTATAAGTAAATTTGGGATGTTTCTTGTGCAGTGAAAGACTTTGACCTATCATTATTTTATTTTTTTAGAACAAGAAGGCCAATATTCAGACATTTATATGGAGATGTTCATTTTTAGGATGATATTTGGTTTGCTATTTTTATTACTATGGGTACTTGACCACCTCTCTGACCCCCTGGATGTTTTAATGAGTATTTTCTTTCTTTCTTTCTTTTTTTAATTTTAATTGTTGTTCAAGTACAGTTTTTTGTCTTTTACCCCATCCCAGCCCACACCCCCAGCCCTCCCCACCTCCCTCCCATTTCCACCCCCGCCTTGTTATTGTCCATGTGTCCTTTATACTTGTTCCTGCAAACCCTTCCCCTTTCCCCCTGAAATCCCCTCCCTTCTCCCGCTGGTCATTGTCAGCCTGTTCTCAATTTCAGTGTCTTTGGTTATATTTTTCTTGTTTGTTCTGTTGATTTGGTTCCTGTTAAAGGTGAGATCATATAGTATTGCCATCATAAACAAAGCAACGAACAACAAGTGTTAGAGAGGTTGTGGAGAAAAGGGGACCCTAGTGCACTGTTGGTGGGATTACAGACTGTACAACCACTATGGAAAACAGTATGGAGTTTTCTCAGAAAACTAAAAATGGATCTGTCTAATGGGTACTTTCTTAATGTCACATGATAAATTTAAAATTCTATAGCAGAATAAGAAAAATGGCAACCTGGTCTCCACCTAGCTGCAGATGAATAATTTGAATAATACATAGGTCCCAATGTAGCTTCACCTATGACCTATTTGTGGCAGCTGCTGACCTGGGTGTAATCTCTGACTCTCTCCCCTGACTCCTGCTTTAATTAAAGTGTATGCAATGACAGCTACTTCCCTTATTTCACCATTGAGTACCTCCTCCTTCCCACTTTCCTCCTCACACTTCCATTCCTGTCAGCATTAAGGTACACTGAAGTAGAGGTTGTTTTGTAACAAGCAGAATCTATGTCTGATTGAGACTATTTTGTTACCTTGTAATATGTGAAATGTTCTCACGATCTTCCCGAAATGCCCCAATTCTTTACATTTGTTTTCTTTTATTGATTCTAGAGAGAGGGGAATGGAGGGGAAAAGAGAGGGAGAGAAATGTTGATTATGAGAGAGAAACATAGATTGGCTCCTTCTTGCATACCCCCCAACTGGGGACAGAACCACAACCCAGGTGTGTGCCCTGACCCAGAATCAATCCTGTGACCTTTTGGTTTGTGGGACAACACCCAACCAATGAACCCATACTGGCTGGGGCAAAATGCCCTAATTCTTGTCATTCAGGTTTAGTAAGTAATCAGATTTGAGCTGCCCATTATTTCAGCCAAGATATTGGGCTTACAAATTGTTTATCAAATTATTCAGTTGCAGCTGGGTGGAGACCAGGATGTCATTTTTCTTATTCTGCTACAGAATTTTAAATTAATCATGTGACATTAAAAAAATACCCATTAAAAATATCTACCATGGATCTTTTAAATTTTACTGTGAACTATTGCTTGCAAACTTATCGCACGGTGACATATTTTCACTAAAGTAGAGGTTACAATTAGCCCGCTCCCCTTTAAATTCAGGGACAGCAGAGTTGTGCAAAACAGGAAGGCAGCTGTCCAGAAGTCTTCATCCATGACGCTCCAGATGTACCAAACATACAATTCTACCTTGAAACATCCTTTAGATTGTGTAACCATGAACTTGGAACATTTCATTTCAATTCAGTGAGGTTAGAGCTAAAGAAAAATTGCAACATTTTCACTTTTAATCAATTCAGAAACGGCATATTTTAGGTTCCTCTGGAGAATTACTTAAATATTCAGTTATTTTAAAGCTGGATTGTTGAAGGGAAAATTGTGATTAAAGAAGACTTTTGCTGTAAGAGACACTCCGAAACTTCAGTCTAGAATATATCATGTAGGAGGAAGTGTAACAAGCAGTCTCTCACCTTCGGGCTTCTGAGTTTCTCCAGATGTCTCCTGTGCTCATTTTCCCCCTGGTAATTAGATTAATGTTTGGGAAAAGATGATCTGGTGTCAAAGACCTACAGATTTAGTCAGCATAGCGACAGTGTCAGAGAGTGAGGACTTTGCAGATGAGACTCCCACTCTGACTTTGCAAGGTAGTGCTGTATGACCTCTGTTGACAGCTGCCTTCCTCAGAGCGCTGGGATGCCTGTGTGAAGGGGATACATTTGGATAATTGGTAGCGACTTGTGAGAAGAAACAGAATCCTGGTAACCTATTGGACTGGACTAGTGAATTTTTCTATGAAGAGAAATACTTGGAATTTTCTCATTTTATTTGAGATCATAGACCTGTATTATTTTCCCCAGGTAATTTGTTAAAGAATGCATATGTGTGTGTGAGTGTGTGTGTGTGTGTGTGTGTGTGTGTGTTTCCATTAATTGGGTTTAAAATGCATAACTTTAATGCTAATAAGATGCTAAGTATATACCCAATTAATGTATTTATTCAGTACTCTTATTTTTAAGTATGCAGACTCAACAAAAAACTGTATTCGATTTCATTTCCTTGCCCAAACATGTTGGCTCTTACCTGAGAATATACTTGGCAACAACAGTGACTTAGATTTTAGGGTATTTATTCTATGTCAGACTCTGCATTAACTGCTTCAAATGTTTATGCCATTTCACCCTGACAAGCTCCTGAAACCTATTTTACAACTGAGCAAACACGTTTGGCCTATGACTACTCTAATGAGGAGGAAGAGTTTTGAGCTTGATTCAGCAGCTTGAAGCCCAGGCTAGCACAAACTAGAAGTAAGTGGAACACTGTGCAGCTGGAGCCCTGCCCAGCCTGGCCTGCAGGGGTGACAAAGCAAGTCCTTCTGGTGGGAGGATTTCTGAGTAGCACCTGTTTGCTCTCTGGTAAGTCTGGAAAGGAGAAGGGCCTTATGCCATGTTTCACACAGGTCGTGATCAATGGATATTGGCTTGGGTTCCTAATAATCATGGATTTACGGAAGACCTTATACACAGCATCCCCTACAGTTTTCTCTGAGCAAGGACTCACTTTATAGTAAGTTACCCAAGGTAATGGGTTCAAGGTTAGTCATTTGTTGAACTTTACATGTTCCCCATCATCCAGACGCAGCTGGGTCTATTGAAAGGCCTACTGAGAATTTATTTATGGTGCCAGACAGGATGTAACATCTGCTAAGGTGTTTCTGAAGCCTTTCGCTATATGGCAATTAGACTCTTGAGAGAAAGAGATCTTTTTGTGATTCACCTCACGATGGCTGAACTCAGAGGGGATGGAGGCAGCTTCCATTGTCCAGCATAAACTTGCCCGTGGCTCAGAGCAACTCACCTCTCTCAATTCCCACCTGTTTTTATCGCCTGGTTCTACTGTTGATTCTCTGGCGTCTCTAATACCGTACAGTAAATTCCTTTTCTGCTCAAGTTTTCCAGTGTAATTCTGGCAACCAAGAACACTGGCTGCTAGAGGTAGATAGATTACCTTATCTTCAACTGGGGAGGGGGTGGCTGGTCACTGAAAAGTTACATGAATTGGCCAGTGGGCACACAGTAAATATCAGCACTGAAATTTGAACCCAAATCTGCTTGATGCTGAACTTGTATTGTGAGACACAACTCTTGTTAGTTAAAAACAGAAAATATTACCGAGACTAGTTTGTAATTACAATCGTTTTCAGGGAATTACTTCTTAGCTTAAGGGCACACAGGATTCATGTGGTAGGTTGACACCAGCGGTTGAGGCTACTGGTGGGAAAAATCAAGTCATGCTGATGAATTAAAGATGTCTGTGCCATGGCTCTCAGCACACAGCCATTGCTGAAGTTCATTGCTAGTGAGAGGCCCGTCACTGTCTTTCTAAAGAGTCTAGAGCCGGTGGTGTTTCCCACCACTTCCCTGCTTACCAGTGACCTGCCTCTTTCCTGGCGTTCTGCCTGCTTTCACCTCACTTCCTCTAGAACCCGCTCCCTGGGTTGATTCCCACCATAGACTTTTGCTTCTCCAACAGGAAGGTTAGACAATTATTTCCTCCAAAAATTTGAATCCTACTCTTTTACAAGGGGGTTTTCCCATCTAGAGAACTGGAGAAATTGGTTTATGGTGAAGCCTGATGCTTGCAAACCTCCCGAGAAGATGTCTCATGGTTACCCCTGGGGAGTTGTTGCTCCATGTGGCAGCTCTTTTCACAAGACATTAAATTTAAATTTCTCTTTCCTGGATTTCACCCCAATTTATTGCTTCTATTCAGCTCAGTAATGACTCTGACTGTTGTTTACACTCTGCGGACACTTTCAATGACAATCACATCTTCTCTCGGTTGCTACTCAGCAGAACTAAGCATTTTAGAATTCTTTAATCATTTCTTTTCAGACGTCAGTCTCTTTTCATATGTCATTCAGATTTGCGCTCTCCTCTTATCTTCCTTCAGCTTTAGCCCAAATGGAAGAATGATTAGCGGGATTTGTCCTGCTTCCGGCAAGGCTTTTACAAGCGGTTGCAAAAAAAAAATGTTATGAGGATTTGAGAAGACCCAAGATCTAACCCATTAAATTCCACTATTGCATGGGCCAATGTCCGTGTTCAAAATCCCTTTTATACCAAGTTTGCTTGTGATAATGGTTAATTGCAAGGCGTTGATACAAAATTGAGACAGAGTTTGTATTTCGTGCCGCTCTTTCCCTCAGGCTGTGCATCTCAAATGATAACGTAAAGTCATAGTTTTTAGTTATCTTATTGTACTTAACTTCAGGCAATGCTACTTATCTTCAAATTCATGGTAGAATTCTTTAAATGTATCTGAAAGGGCTTATTGCTATTTTAATAAGCATCGCTCTCTTCAGACAGGTATCTCTCTTGCGAGAGATAGCCTCTGTGATCCTGAAATGCCTGTCTCCTCTGGGATCTAATGTTAATTTTTGCAGCTGCCTTGTTATTCAGCGGTGTCCTTTGCTTTGCTTTAAGGCAGCCACACAGGACTATTTATCACATACTGTACAGTTTAGCTGCCTATAAAGATTGGGCCAGACTATTTACTTACTGGATTGGAAAAAAATTGTCAATTGTGAATAATAGTCTTTTTTTTCTGGTCGCCCGTACAGCTGGCACCTGACCCACCAGGTTGTAAAATATCGGTGAGCTTGTACTTGTCCTACGTCTCTTTTAAGAGAAATTTAAAATAGTGAATGAAAAATGGAAGCCTGCTTAGTGTTGGTGGCGTGATTGCCACCTACTTCGTTAACATTTGATCATTAAGAGTTTGAATCTGGCTTTATCAAAAGCATTTGCCTGAGCAGACTAAACTTGATTCTTCACTGGGTTGCTTTTTATATCAGCATATTGGAACAGAATGACCAGACTCGCATTTTTCAATAGGCTGTGCACAGTTTTCTCAGGACTTTCCTTGGGAGGAAAGTCAACCTGCCTCGCTACCAGAGCTCAGTCTGCTACCAGAGCTCAGAGGTCCTAGAAGAGGTCCTAGAAGTAAAGCAGAGAAGGGCCAGGGACTAAATTCACGAGGAACTCCCTGGGGGTCTGCCCCGTCTTCGTTGTGACAACGGGGGATCGCCTTCACAGGTCTGGTGTTTGCTTTCTGTCAGAGTCAGGAATGTCCTCAATTCTCAGGACTGACTGCAACTGCACCCTTTTCTCACGCTACTCAGAAAGCATAGCAGAGCACAGTGAGTAAGAATGATTTTATTTTAGGAAAACCTTTAGAAACGTTGGAGCTTTAGATATTATTAAAAATTAATAGTGATATCCAAAGAGACTCAACAATGGTTTGATAACTTTCACCTTTCCCTGCTTCCTTGTCAGGATTTCAAGGGTGAAAAGTTCTCGTTTATCAGCTGGCTGGGGCATTTTGTAGGAAAAAGAAAGAGAGATATTTTCCACTCCCATGGATATGTAATTCTAGTTTCCTCCCTATACTGAGATAACCAGATATGTTTATATTGTAAAAATTAAAGAGTTCCAAAGTACTCAAGATTTTCTTATGGAATAAAAGTGAAAGAGGTCAAAAGTACTCAATATCCTATTCCCTGGGCAATCATTAGTCATGTACTAAAAACAATAGTAAAAGACAGTAAGATTACTATTAAGAATGGTTTTCCTTTAAACACTACATCTGGCTGTAGTTTTGCAATCTGATAAGCAGATTTCCAGCCTGCTGGCAAGGTTTACAGAGTATCTGACTAGACTGTCTGTGAATTTGATTATTTAAACAGCTTCCTAGGGGGAAAACTCTGCCATGAAGCATTATTACAGAGTTTGAGAACTTGTATGAGTGGCGTCTCTAATGTAGTCACTCAATAAGTGTTTGATGATGAGCGAATGTATTGATAGCTGATAGAATGAATACATTGCCAGTCCCTTGTGGTATCCGAGAGTGCCCTGCAATTCATCACCTCATTTTTCTATGGTGTGCAGATAGACTTACCTTGTCCAGAGTAACATTGCCAATGATTACCCTATCCCAACCCTGCCGAAGCAGGAACATGCATTCCATGTTCTCCAGATTAAATTCTGACAGCTTACCATGGTTTTATGCTTTATTTTTTATTATAAAATCACAGAGTTTTCTTTTTATAGGGAACTTTAGAGTACAGTATAACACAGTAACAAATATTCCAAAATAAAGATATCAGGTCTTCTATCGATGGTTAAATAGATAATTAGTAACAAAGTTTAACTTCAATAAGATTAGGTTTGGTAGCTTTAGGAATTAAAAACAAAAACAAAAATGGCTTTGCTACATGTATGTTAAGCCTCATTCATTCCTCCTGTGGTTATTTAGAAGAATAAGTAGAGTTGGCCAAATGTAATGTGCATTAAAGAAGTTTAAGATATTAATTCACATCAGGTCAAAATCATGGCAATTAGGAAATTACCACATCCATTACTTTTGATTATTTTTCATTTGCGTGATTCAGTAGTATGAGCAAAATGTAGTCAAGTTTGCAGGTCAGTCGGTAAATCTTCAGTTACTTCTGAAGCCTTTACTGATTGTGTTACAACTCGATGTTTGCCTTGGACTTGCCTCCTTCTTCAGTGTTATTCATTTCTTGTTGCTTAATTCGTTTTAGAAATCACTCCAGAAAGCTTTCCAACCACCGATTCCTGCTGATAACATACTCACGTGGCTTCCCCTGTCTCATCCCCTCCCTGAGCTCCTGATGCCCCATGGCTCCCTGGAAAGCATTAGCACTCATTACAGTAATAATGAAGAGACCGAAAACTGTTGCAGGATGGTACCTTTCTGCCTTGGCTTTTCTGAGGTCTAAGTCAATACAATACAGTCATGGATAACATAACTATTATGATATGTTCTGAGAAATGTGTCATTAGTTGATTTTGTTGTTATGTGAGCATCACAGAATTTACTCACACAAACCCAGATGATATAGCCTACTACACACCTAGGCTGCATGGTTTATAGAGACTATTCCTCCTGGGCTGCAAGCCTATAGAGCATGTTACTGCACAAAACAACATGAGATTAAGTAAGCACAAGAGAGAATGAGGTCGTCAAGAGATGCAGTAAACCCAAGATATATGAGGCTACCGCTGGTGTAACAAGGCATACTGTTTTACAGCAAACTTCTTTTCTATAAGTAGGAAGAGCACAATCTGAAATAACAATACAAATGTTGTAATAGTACAGATGGCTAACAGACATGTGAAAAGATACTCAGCATCTCCAGTCATCAGAGAAATGCAAATCAATACCACAATGAGATACCACTTCACACCTGTCAGAATGGCTAGTATCAGCAAGACAAATGAGTGTTGGAGAGGATGTGGAGAAAAGGGAACCCTCATGTACTCTTGGTTGGGTTGTAAATTAGTGCACACACTACAGAAAACAGTATGGAAGTTCCTCAAACAATTAAAAATAGAACTACTATGTGACCCAGCAATTCCACTTTTGGGTATTTATCCAAAGAAATCCAAAACAATAATATCAAAAGATATACGCACCCTTATGTTCATTGCAGTATTATTTACAATATCCAAGATATGGAAGCAAACTAAATGTCCATCAATAGGTGAATGGATAAAGAAGATGTGAGATATATTTATATATATATGATTTATACATCAGTATAAATCAGATATATACTGTATATACTGATTTATACATCAGTATATATACACACACATATATATATAAAATATAATATAGTTTGCCATTGAGCATAACATCATGTGTGCATGTGTATATATATACACATATATACATATAGACATATATACACACACATATACACACAATAACATATAAATCAGTATAAAAAAATGCAATCTTGCTACTTGTGGAAACACGGATGGACCTAGAAGGTATTATGCTAAGTGAAGTAAGTCAGACAAGGAAGACAAGTACCATATTATTTCACTTGCATGTGGAATCTAAAAAACAGTAAATGAACAATCAAAACAGAAACAAATTCATAGGCACAGAAAACGAACTGATGGTTGCTAAATAAGAGGATGGTTGGGAGGATGGGTGAAAAGGTGAAGGGATTAAGAACAAGATGTCAGTTATAAAAGTAGTCACAGGGATGTAAAGTACAGCATAGGGAATATTGTAATAACTAAGTATGGTGTCAGATGTCTGTTAGACTTATTGGGGTGATCACTTCATAACTTATTTGAATATGTAATCACTGGGTTGTACACCTGAAACTACTATAATATTGTATGTCAACTGTGACTGGAAATTAAAAGATAAAAAATATAAGAAAAACATATTGTATAGTAAATACGTACACCAGTAACACAGTTGTTTATCATCATTATCAAGTATTATGTACTGTACATAATTGTATGTGCTATACTCTTATACTATGGACAGCACAGTAGGTTTGTTTAAGCTAACATTACCACAAACGCATGAGGAATGCTTTTGCCCTACAACCTCACATAGGCTATGGCATCACTAAACGATAGAAATTTTTCAGCTTCATTATAATCCTACACTTGATCTTAACCAAAAGGCAAAGAAGCAATCCATTACAATCCTAATGGGACCACCATTGTATGTGTGGTTTGTCATTGAGTGTAACATCGTTATATGGCACATGACTGTATAACATATTTATATTTGCCATTTCCACCAATAGATAGAAATAGCATATATAACTTGTATATTTATCAGCTTGTACTCAATCTGTTTTTTCCTTCCAGATTCCATTTTCTAACTAATGACACTCCCTGGTGAACATCATTGCCACATACGTTTAGAAAGGGGTAAAAACATCATCAGCTGGGAAGGAGGATGGTAGTTTCTGTGAGATCTGTGCTCCTTCCACTGGGGAAACTACACAAGGGAGAGTTAAAGCAGTTCAGACTGTTAGAGATTCGGTGCAGTTAGTGATGCAGTCTCTCCTATGGAGACTTTTTCTGTCTACTGCCTAATGGCATGTATTTCGATTGTGCCTCTTTATTCCCCTTGGGGCAGCAATTATAAAACAACTCACCATATTAACCAAAATATCCAGTGAAGGTATATTTCTTATGCGTTCAAGTGTGGGCTTCCATTTATATTACTTGTCTCCCTCTTTAGGTCTCTCTTGTTCTGTATCTTTTTCCCCCCTCTGTCCTCTGTTTTCAAGGTTGAGTAATGGCAAATACTGAGGGCAGTACAAGGAAATAGATGTTCTTCCTGCCATCCACTCATTCAACAGGAATTTTAAGCATATAACATATATCCATATTTTAGGTAAACTGACTTTAGTCTCTATAGGTCTATTACTGGAATAGCATTTAGAAGCCGTATATTTGTTTGTTTTGTTTTGTTTGTTTTATTTTGGCTGGTTTGTTTGGTTATAAACCAGATGATTTATTGTCTCCTTGTTTTTGCTGGGGCTGCAATCTAGCTTGCCAGGAACAAACCCTGTAGAAAATAGCTTCATTTCATAGCAGCCTTCCCCTAATTCCATTTGTCTCAGGATGCAGTAAAATTGAACAAATACAGCTCATCCCACATTCTGAAGATGGGGCACATTTATCAGGTGAGTCTGTTGGCATTATTACCACACTTTGGTAGAGGAATTAGCCCCGGTGCATTGCAAACCCAAGCAAGTAAATTAGCAATAAAAACTTAATGTCTTCTTCACTATTTTGCTCTATTGTTGAATTCCCTGACAGCAGGCTCCTTCCAAAACCTTCATTCATCAAGAAAACACAATTCTATTGGCAATCTACATAAAACAAAGTAGAAAATAGCAATTTTAATATTGTGGGAGATATTAAATAATTCAATTGCTTTATAAGTTCTACTTTCCTTTTTAATTAAATGTATACAATTGCATATCAAAACAGAAGACTACATTTCCTATTTAAAGCGCTTTCTTGGTAAGATTTTGACTTATAGTCTCTAAATTAAGCTATTATGATGTTATTTTGATATCCTGATTTGACAAACAAATATTTTAGGGCCATTTTCAAGCAACGAATGGCCTAGATACTAAAATTTAGCAATAATAGCACATGAACAATTTTATTTTAGATAAAGCTTCATGCCTAAACTTAAAAATAGCAAATAGAACCACATAGCCTGGATGACTTCCAAGTAAAAGAGTCTAAGTACAGAAACCCAAATCCACTTTGTGAACCCTAAAGGGGATCAGGATATGCCACCCCAAAATATGACACTGCTGGCCAAACACTTATTTTGAGCTAAGGCATTTGGGTACCTGAAATCCTTTACCTGCCTAAATGCAGAGCCTCCCTAAAGAACTCAATTGTCATAACTCTCCACCCCTGGAAGAATTTTAATCTTCCTTTCTTGGAGATGGAAGTTGGCCCCACCTCCAAATAGACATTGTCACAGACTATCATATCTCCCATGTCTTCTCCTAAAGGCCCATTCATATTTCTAAAAAGTCATTTGGTTTTCTATAAATGCTCTTTCTCTCCTGCTCCCCTTCTAAGTCATTTGTTCTCTCAGGAGTGCCCCTCTACCCATCTCTTCCCTACTCAGATGGTATGTAAGCCCCAGGTTCTAACGGCCTCTGTGAGTCACTTTCTTTGTGAACTCCTGTGCATAACTAAATAATGAAATCTGCTTTTCCTCTTGTTGCTCTCTTTCATCAGTTTAATTTGCTGGCCCCCCAAACTCAACTTTCTAAGAGTAGATAAAAAGTTTTTTCTTCCTAACACAACTCCTATGTTAACTATGTTAACTATGTTAACTATGTGGGTCACATCTTAATAGTTTGTCTTACCTGTGACTCTTTTGTTTGTATCTTTAAGAAGAGGATGACTATATGTCCCAGTTTCCTTCATTCTGGTTTTCATCTGTTTTTCCTCCATAATGATAACTCATTTCACTCTCAAAAATTATCTGGTTTGTGTAATCAATTATATGGTCACACTATCTAAGCATCTTTGCTAAACTGCAAGCTGCTTGAGGACAGATTTTCATGAAATAGTAACACACTCAATTTACATTTTGTCTGCAAGTTACATGGCAATGCTTTGTTCGTTATCATATTTCATCATTACCACAATCTTTTGAGTGAGACTTACCCGTTAAAGATTTAGCTAGTTTCACAAACAGACATTTAAAAGACTCTCAACTTCACTATAAAGGAAATGCAAATCAAAACCACATTATCAACAAGACAAGAAACAGCAAGTATTGGAGAAGATGAGGAGATAAGGGAATCCTCACAGACTGCTGCTGAGAATATAAATTGGTGTAGCTACTATGAAAAACAGTAGGGAGTTTCCTCAACCAATTCAGAAGAGAGCTACCCTATGACCCAGTGATCCCTCTTTTGGGTATCTACCTCTAAAATTTGAAAACATTTATTTGTAAAGGTATTTGTACCCATATGTTCATTGCTGCATTATTTTTAAAAAAGATTTTATTTATTTATTTTTAGAAAGAGGGGAAGGGAGGGAGAAAGAGAGGGAAATATCAATGTGTTGTTGCCTCTCACGCGCCCCCTACTGGGGACCTGGCCCACAACCTAGGCATGTGCGCTGACTGGGATTTGAAACAGAGATTCTTTGGTTTCCAGACTGGCACTCAATCCACTGAGCCACACCAGCAAGGGCATTGTGGCATTATTCATGGTGGCCAAGACATGGAAACAACTGAAGTATCCTTCGGTAGATGATTGGATAAAGAAGATGTAGAACATATATACAATCGATTTCTACTCAGCCAGAAGAAGACATGAATGAAATATTGCCATTTGCGACAACATGGGTGGATCATTAGAGTATTATACTAGGTGAAAAAGTCAGAAAAGGATAAAAATCATATGATTTCACTCATATGTGGGATGTAAAATTGAAAGCAACAAATGAACAAACAAAATAACTCGTAGACACGGACAACAGTATGGTGGTTCCCAGAGAGTATGGTGGGACGAGGTGAAGGCGGAAAGAGGGTCAAATACATGGTGACCAAAGGAGACTGGACTTCGGGTGGTGAACACACAATGCACTGTACAGATGACGCATTATAGAACTGTACTCGTGAAACTTACGTGATCTTATGAGCCAATGTCCCAAGAGATGTAATTCCAGAAAACATTGTCAGTTTCAGATGAGAGAGAGGGGCTGCAACTAGGGAAAGAATATCATTTTTTGACAACTAAACATTTTTTCCTAGCTATTTGTACCTTTTGGTCTAATGTGAAGCTTCACTCTTACGGCTACTCAACAAACATTTATTGAATTAAATTTAGAGAGAGAACATCAAGTCCTCAGAGAAAAAGAACAACCTGCCGACATTGCCTGAAACAATTTTTCCTCATTTGGAAGAAGAGACATAAAGAATGATGTCAAGGGAAATAAGGGAGTTTGCTCTTCTAACATTTCTCTTTACCCCAGCAAGATGCTCTGACTTTTTCAAGTCACCAGAAGGATTATACCGATCTGATGTTCTATTGATAACTTCCTTTTTTTAGAGCATTTACTCAGAATTTATGGAAATAGGGAACAATTAAAAACGAAAGGAGAGGTGCAGACTAATTTCTCAAGGAGCCTTGCTAAGATCCCAGCATCTTGGCCAGTGACTCAGCTCTCGTAGCACAGAGTGCAGTCTGTTGCCGGGCTCCAGGGCAGGGACATTTGTCCTCATGCTAAGAAGCTGCCACCTTAGCTGCAGCTCATTTGTCCCGCAGCCTTTCTCCCTGGCCATCATTGCCTCGCCCCCACAGGCAGTGCTCTGGCAGCCCACTGATGTCTGAGGAATGTAGGAATAAGGTCATTAGCTTTCCTCCAGTTTAGTCTTCCCTGTCATTCACAATAAAAGAACCCGGACTCTGCGCCCTTTCTCAAGCAGAGGCATTTATTACCCAGATGAATTGCCCCAGAGGGTGTTTTATTTTAAACATTTCAGTGATTCTGCATAGTTATTTAATCCCGGTTTGTGCTCCCATTCTTTACTAATCCTCGCCTTCCGAAGGCAAGCGGGCTGGGAGGATGTGTGTGTGCCGGTATGTGTCTGACCCTCACCGTTCGCTCAAGGGTTGATATTAATGAGAAGTGGCACCTTGCTTCAAGTGCAGCATTTCCTTTGTGAGATTATTTCTCTGACATCTCAGTCTCTCCGACACTTCCCTGCTGCTTCCTCCAGGACATTAAAAAAATTATCTTAAGGAAAATAAAGCATGACTGTTTCTCTTTCTGTCCCAGCCTCACTCTCTGCTGGGTTTCCATCTCCTCTAATTCCTTCTTTGCTAGGATGGGGAGTATTGTTTTCAGACTTCAATTTCTGACTAGTTTTAACAAGAATTGAAAGTTCTAATGATAGAAGTTTACTCTTTCGATTTGAGACCCATGGTCTAGGTTTTGGCCCTAAGAGGACTTTTTGCATCTACTATTTTTTTTCTCCACAAAATCTGAACACATTTAGTTTGGCTTATTGGCACATCACCACATAATAAACCCCTTCACAAACCGTTTGCTGGGTGATGGAAATCTGAAGAGCAAGCCTCCGTAGAGCAAAATGCTTTTTATGCATCCTTAGTGCACAGATACACACATGCAGAACCCTGAAAAATATTTGAAAAAAACAAAAGGCAGTTTGGAAGAGTTCCTCTGTTTGTCCTTAGAAGCTGAAATTCAAATAAAGTGGAGAAAAATTCCCAATTAACTTTTATATTTGAATACAGAGGGAGCGGGAGATAATATACTTTAAAAAAACCTTAGTATTTATTTTCAATGAAAAAAGTTACAAACCTTGGGGAACCACAGTTTTAACATGATAGAAATATGAAGCTTTTCTTTACTTTCCGAGACTATTTCTAATGAAGTTACTGAACTGGGCTGAACATAGTGAGATATTGTTCCACTGAAAAGGCTTTTAATTAAACTTGCAGCCGTTTTCAAACATGAGAGGAACTATAGCTCAGCCATATTTGCACAATGTATTTGAAATGAGGTTGGCCAGGTGTTTGCCACCAAAATGTAATGTGTCTTTTCTAAAGACAGAACTCAAGGGAAAGCATAGCCTGGGCTAGGAGGGCTGAGATACTGAGAAACTATGTTTCATAAATTATTTAAACATACTATGTGCTCCTTTGATTTTCAGTACAATTCAACAGTAGTATGAATTTCACTAACAGCTGAGAGGAAGGAACAATAATAATTAAATTATTAATGTGATGTTCAATGCCAGGCACTTAATGGTAGGGGTCTTGATCTATTCATTATACTTTAATTGAGAAAGGTCAGTGATTAAAAAGATATTTACTGTGATGCCATCATA
>PVKM010034161.1:0-15676 GCA_004027735.1 Carollia perspicillata
GGGCCCTGCAAAGATTTAGCCCCATGTCACACGTTTGTCTTGAGTTTTCTTTCAGGTTAATGCTTGTTAAATTAAGAGCTTCATCCATGGGATACTGGGTGGAAGTGTGGTGCTTTCAGGCCACAAAATCTATCTTTTCTTTTAAATGCCAACTGGATTATAGGCTCTGAATCGAGGGATTATGGCTATTTTATTAAATTACTTTTAGCTAGGGAGGGGTCTTCAAAGAGAGCGGGCTGGACTTGTGAAGGAAAAACCCAGGTATGGCAAAAGGAACTAGACTGCAAATGCCTCGTTATGGGGGTTTTTGTTTGCTTCTTAATTCATTTATGCAACAAATGGTGAGTATCTGCAGCGTGTCAGGCTCTATGCTAGGATCGGGAGAGGCAGCAGTAACCAAGGCAGACAGAGTCGTGGCTCTCCGGTAGATGAGTTGACTTTGTTAATCTTTGCATTCTTACCGCCCTACCCAGTGTCTGACATACAATAGATCGTCCCTCAATCCATGATTAACTGGAGAAAATGTATGCATCTACATATGTACCCAAGTAAATGTTCTCGATCTGTGTTTTTACGCTTTGGTCAACTGCACCTTCGATTGAGCCTTACTGTGCACCTGATACTACTAGTAACAACTGTAGCAGCTAATATTTATTTAATAAATGGCAGTCAATGTGCATGCATTAGTTCCTTGTCTCGGGGCACTTATCTGTTTGACCTGGAATTTCTAAAGACATTTCTAGGCATGTTCCAAAACCTTTATCACAGAGTTTACCTTTATCACAGAGGTTCAGTTAGTTTGTGGTTTGGCCTATGTTGCTAGTGCATTTGGAATCCTCTTCCCCAAGCCATAATTCGACACTTAAATCCTACATGCATAGCTGATGTTAGGTACACAGTAGGCACTCAAGTCGGTTCTGGTTCAGTGAATTGGGTGGAATTTTTAAGATGCAGTAATCATGCCAGATCTTTACACTAATGACTTGAAGTCGTTATTCATTCCTATTTCGTTGTATGTGTCTCTTGATATTTTGTAAGTTCCTAGCAACACTGTTTTGATGGAATGTTAAAAACAAAACAGTAGCAATATTTCTAAGTCCATCAGTGTAGTTTTACAAAGTAACCTTAGTTTTTTGCACCATTTTGCTAGAAGCTTAGGGATTGTTTTATACTTACCACAACAACATAAAGCCTTTAAAAATACAGAGCTCCAAGTACTTGAATGTTTGTAAAGTATTTTAAAATTAATTTTTAATGAGTTTTAATGTTTTAATATTGTACTAGATTTTAAGTGAGAAAGTTGTTCTTGTATTAGACAGTGGCGTACAATATTACTTCATGGGATAACATTTAATTAAAACATACTAATTTATGTATTTGCTTATTAGCTTTATTCCTAAAGCAGTGGGAACTTCTGCATGATTTTATGAAAAATGTAAATGAGGGTTTTAGCATTACTAATAATGTTAAATTACCATAGGTAAAGAATGTATGCTTTCTCTTTCATAACTTCATAAAAAAGAACTTTAAGATGTTGATTTGACATGTAATAAAGATCACTTTTCAGTGAAAAGATTAAACTCCCATGAAAACCACCTTCTATTTTTCTAATTTCCTTTTGGCTTTATTAGGTTTTACTTGATTTGTTCTTGTCTCAAAATATTTTCCCCTTGTTTCTGTAATTGCGGGCGTCATTTTGATGCAAGGATATTGTCGTAAGATTTTTTTTAAACATTTGGAAATCATTAGCTGCCCTTACTCAGTGCGGTCCACTCTGAGTATTGATGTAACAAATGAGAAACACCTTATTGAACGGTAGATGCTCTTTGCCAATTTTGCCTACCCCTAACTTAGATTTTACGCTCCTTGAGGTTGGGGCCTGGTTTTGGTGAACCTTCGCCGCAGCTTTGCCATCATTCATATTTCAGAAATAAGCAGTAATATTATACAGCCTTAACCTAATTATCATGGAATTTATTAGCTTACTTTTCCCTTTAAAAATTCGTTTAAATCTCGTGATACAGGTGAGGAGGAAAAAATGAGAAGAAATGACACACTCCAGTTTTTCAGAGTTTTATTTAATGTCCTTAATGCCAGTGTACAAACACCTATTGTTTTTACTGTTCGGGGTGCGCAGACATGCCTTCGGGAGCATCATGTTTCCGGCAGGAAAGAAAACAGATTCAAAATGCATTAAAAGGCGACAGCCCTGAGATATTTTCTCTTCATTCTTCCTTTGTTAGTTATTTATATTCACACTTCTTCACTTTGCTACATTCCACAGTAAACAGCTTGCAGGGGGGTGGATGTTTGTTAATGAACTGTCAATAAACACATGTTCTCCCCGACTTCTTAAAAAAGACTCTTTTAGGGGTGAGCATGCTGGTTTCCAGTTCCTGTTCACGCCTGGGAGACAGACCGAGGAGTCTTCTTGGCTGGGGACCGGCCTCGGAGCTGGGCAGGGCTTGCAGTCACGTGGGCGGAGCGCAGCCTTTGTGCGGGGAGCAGAGCGGCAGATTTGGAGGGCGAGCGTGCAGGCAGTTATTAGGAAGAAGTCAGGAAGTGTTTGGACACAGGGCCGCTAGCCTTCCCAGCAAAGCTGAAGGACACGTCTCTCCAAAGAACAAAAGGCAAACACATGCTCAGGGTGTGAGGACTTTCTTCTCTGTTGACATAAGAGTGACTCAGAAGCTGACCACGTTTGGAGGGAGGACAAATAATGTCTCTGTCAAGGGACGTGGGGTCCAATCAGTTTCTTTTCTTTCTCCTGTTCTTATGGTCTCTTTGGCTCCTCTTTTCTCTTGGTAGCTAAAATCTACACCGAAGTGTCTAATGAAGTCCTTATGACTATAAAACACCGATGGAGAAGAACCTCAGTCATTTGAAAAAAAAAAACAACACTTTCTTTTCCGCCGTGGTCTACCCCAGTGACTGACTGGGCCAAGGGAGAAAAATGATAGAGGGCGGACATGGGGCAGAGGCTAGAGCGTGCCCTTCTGTTGTGGGCGCCGTCCTAAACTACAAATTTAACCAGAGAAACCTAGAGCAGCCTTCAGAGAAAATTGTTTATAATTCCATTAGTATTATAGCTGTCTCCTATTCATTTGAAACAAATTGTCCCAAGAGCAACAATTCTGGAAATTTGTGCTTTGGAAAAAAAAATGTTGAATTTACCAGTATTCTTGTCTGTTTTTTTTTTCCTTAAAAATTTCATGCATTGTTAGGGAAGAAAAGTCTAGTCTAACTCACAAATGCATCCTTATTCTCATGTATATTTGATACCGGGCCCAGTCTAATCTGATAAAGTGCACTTTGCCTGTGGTGTCTTACAATAAGCCGGCTGCATTAGTGCCGGGAAAAATCAATACCGATTTATAATTTACCATCGCAAAAACCTATCACTTTTTATGACCCTCCATCCCGGCTCATTAATATTACATTAAAACACACCCACCCACTGCAACAGGGGGACATTGTAGCTTGTCAGGTTTACAGCCATAAAGAAACCTTTAATTGGGCTTAGTTTGGGAATTCAGGCACAGACTTTATTTATTTTTTCTTTTTAATAGATGATATTTACCTTGGTGGGTTTTAGGATGATGCATAATACGCCTCTTTCTCTGAAAAGAATGAAACAAAAGCGTACCACGGAAATTCTGTGAAGTACACGTGTGTGTAGCTCTCACCACGTACGTTTTAATCGTACCTCGTCCCCTTCCCTGTTGTTCTGTAGTCTGCAAGCCTTTCCACTTGCTTTTTCTTTTTGTCTGAGTGTGGGATTGCTTCCTCTGGGTGGAAGCATCCCAGTTGATGATATTTCTCTTATCTTTTTAGCTTGTCATGGTTGATATTTATCCTCTCCCCCCACCCCCAGATCACAAAGAAGCTAAATGCCATCTTCTGCATTGTCTGTCTCCCAGAGAAAGGATGCACGTTTGATATTTCCTCCACTCTGAATGGAGAGTATCACACTGACCCTACCTGGAAACCGAGCCATCCTCCTAGTGCTGCTTTTCCCAGCAGATAACTAGGAGTGCGTGAGTGTGTGTGTGTGTGTGTGTGTGTGTGTCTCCCCTGCAGTCTTTCACCTTACAGAGACCCCAAAAGAAAAATTAAACAATACTCTTCCCTGAACCATGTCTATTAAGCAGCTTTACCCCCATGTGTTTTTAGACTTAAAAGTCTTATATCTAAATTCTTTCCAGATAATGTAAAAAAAAAAAATGATGTCACTGTTTATGTTGGCAGCCACAAGGTGCTCTATTTATTTCATACTATTCAAATAGTTTCCAGGGAATTTTTCCTGTTAATATCCTGAAGAACCAACCTTACCACATGGCTTGCTTGCCTTTCTCTCGCTGCCTGAAAGATGAAGGTCTCCCCGGCCCCCACACTCCGCCACCCCCCAAATAAGGGGTAAAATGTGAAGTGTAGAGCAGAGCCAAACGCACAAATAAGGCAGGGGAAGGGGAAATGCAGCGTGTCCTCCTGTGTGCAGCGGATCTGCACTGTGCAGCAAATACATGTCGTGATTGGGTTTTTAAAAGACGTCCGCCTCGCCCCTGACTGACAGGGCCTATTGATTTTTTAGGTTTCTGCCGTCATCGGTTTCCAGCCTCACAGCGGCCGCGTGTCGGGGGTCAGGGCGCACCGGGGCTCCGTGAGCCAGCCCTCGCCACTTCCCAAAGTGAAGGGCCGCTGAAAGAAAATCAATCATGTCATAAGTGAGAAGCATCAAAAATTTTCCCCCTGTATGGCCAAGGCCCATCAGCCTGTCTCCACTCAGTAGCTAAGGTTAGGCATCTGTCAAGTCGGACTCGGTGAAAAGTATTAGACATGCCAGTTAACCCATGGGTAGACAGGGTTGGCGTTCTCGCTTAATTTGGGGGCCGGCATCACCCATTTTCTATCCCTCCAGCCTCTGTGTCTCTCTCCCCACTCTTCTCCTTCTGTCCTAAGGCAGGAGGAATTGGGGCCTGGTACCCTGTTTCCTTAAGAACTGGTGAAGAGTCAGAACGGATGCTTCCTTAGCAGGCCCCTGGGAGGTCAGTGCTGTTGTGTTTTACCAAATGGCAGACTCCGTCTCCCTAAACGAAGCAGACTCCCACCCCCTTTTAGTATCTAGCTTTGGAAACGCACATCACCCAGCTAAGTTTAATTGTCAAGTTAATTGCGCACGCCCCGTGGGAGGACCTTTTTATTTGACCACGGTAGCTGGTGTTTCTCAACTGACTGGACGCTAAATTTTCTTCCTGTTCAGTGAACTGGGAGAAAATCCACTTTTACTTCTCAGAGCAGTGATCGGAATATGCCGTTCACTCTAAAACACCTTCTGATATTTCTTACATCCCAAATGTATGGAACTCGATGGTGGAGCTCGGCACAAGAAACATGAGATTGGAGAAACTTTTTTACGTGGACCTTCTAACTCTGCCTTTGGTACTTGGCTCTCATGTCATGATAGGTGCCTTTCGTGATAGGGATTATAGCCGCGGTCTTCTGTGGGAAAGGGCTAGGCTTCGGTGCCCATCTTCTCGATTGCATTTGTTAAAATCTACAAAGTTAAAATGAGTGGTTCCGTTGGCTCGCGTGTCGTGCCGGACAGGAAAGGTAGATGGTAGAACTGGCGGCTGTCAGGCTGGCCTCGCTTCATGCTTCCCATCCACTCAGCCCTGCTCCTCGCAGGCTGTCTCTGGCGGTTGGCGCTGGTTCCCGGATCGTTGCTGTCAATTTAAGACCAGTGTGAGAGCTCCTGAGAAGTGGAGCGCTTCTCTCTAGAAAAGCCCCGGGAGGAGTTCATCTGGGCGGAGGGGCGGATTTGAAGATCTCCTCCTCTACTTGGGAGGACCACCGGGGAGCTTCGGAGCTGAAAACGCTGTGCTGTAACTCTCCTCACCAGAATTGACATGCACCACTTGAACCGAGATGTATACTCACTAATAAATATTTTAGCCCTCTCTGCTTCAGGGGTGATACTGGCCATCCCACACAGATAAAAAGGCAAAATGTTTCTTTAATCAGTACTGCGATGTCAGACCGTTAAGGTAATAGTGCTTGAAACTGTTAGAATCTCAAAGATATTATTGACTGGCTTGCTTTTGGCATGGTGATTATAATTACATTTTTAGGCTACACTTTATGGGTTCATACTAGTTATTCTAACATGAAGGAAATTGCTTTTCAGAATTTTAACAGAGGGGAGAATAATTGAGGTTGGAATCCTCAGCAGTCCAGGCATCAGGGGCTGCTAATATACGATCTAATTGTGATCAATACTTTCTTTTCTAGTTTCTGTAATGACAAGGCCTTTGCAATAAAAACACTACCATCTTTTTGAAATCCACAGAAGAATGATAAATGACCCAGGCCTACATGGGGCGGGGGGAAGTGTAGTGTATTTTACATTCCTAGTGATTTATTATGGGTTTGGGAACGTAGCCGGTGTGAAATCAAGCTTGGGGAGGGGGGAAAGAGGGCGAAAGAGGAAAAGTTCCCAACAAAGAAATGCATTCTGCCTAAAACGCCTGTGTTTAAGTCCCATTACCATTGATGTGAGCTAAGTACTCTCATCAGGGGCTGGGGGGCCCTGGAGTATTTACAGGAAAGGGAATAAAGCCAGCACAATGGGCCAGCGCTGTACGGTGTAGGAACGGCTAGGTCCGCCTAACCCGTGTGTTACCTAAAAAGGAACAATTTGATTCTGCCTTGACAATGAATGAAAGCTTGGCTTTGAAGTGCTCTGAGCTGGGTCTGTTTGCTTTTGAAACAGTATATTAGGCAGGTTATTGCAGGTGTAAGAAGGGACATCTGCTCGTTCCATTAAATATCAGGGACTTCACTTCCTGTGGTGTGAAACCAGGTGCTGTCATCTCCGAGCTCCTTTTGCCTGTATGGGGTGCGTGGCTGGCCTCGTCAAATCTAACTGGCCATTCGGGCCTGACAGGTGAAGTTTTTAAGGGAGGCCAGTAGAGGCGTGTGAACTCTGTAGTATAAAAAAGTGAATAAAAGTGGTGAAAGTGGACAAGAGAAGTGAAAAATCCGTCAACGTTGTCCCCCGTTCAGCCTCCCTCCCAAACTGTTTGTGGGGAATAGTGGTTCCATCTCAGGCTTCTCTTCTTACAGGTTGACTGTTAACACGTTGTCCCCGGCTGGCCCTTCGTGCATAATATTACTGATGTCTTTCAATCTTCCGTCCTTCTTTTCCTTCCCTTCTTCTTCTTTCTCTTTCTCTCTTTCATTTCATTCCTCGAGTCTTTTTTTTCTTCCTTTCAAAAACTAAAAGTCTCTTGTTAAAAAGTCGAGAAAACGGTGAAGGCACTACACAGCATTCACAACGTTGGGCCTGGTCCAGTATATTTTCTGTCCTTCTCCAGACAGACGCTTTCATCTCTTAAGAAAATTTCTAGTGTAGCATGGAAGTGAATGGAATTTTTTTGCTGTTAACCAGAACTTACCGCGTTTTCCTGTTTTGGGAATCACAGCTTTCAGTAAATACTAACACAGGCTAGGGGCTCGTACTCAAACGTGTGTTTTCTTCGGACAGGGCTGTGGAAGGAGATGCAGATGGTATAGGAGACTAGGTTTTTACATGAGATTAGTAATCATCTCTCTTCCCCCAAATCAGGTTTGAGAAAAAAGGGAGTCAAGAGGGTTTTCTCCTCAAATATCCAGTCGTCCTATCAGATTTCCCGTACTGGTGTGCTCCACCCAGGTCCTGATGTACTACTACTCTTAGAATGTCTCATCAGTGACCAGAGCTGATGGGGTCTTTGAACATGAGACAGCACCCATTAGTCAGGGTCCCTGGGCTAACATCTTCTGGATGGCACTTTTTTCTAAGTGTGCCATTAGTTAGTATAATGGATTTGTGTCTGTCAGCCTGTGGGGCAGGAGAGAGCAAAGCCTCCAAGACCCTTTGTTAGAAGAATGGACGGTGTTTTTTTTTTTTCCCCTCGAACCTGGAAACATGTTCCCAGCAACATTGTTAGCCCCTGAGAGACAGTAAATGATAACAGCATCAGTGAAGTCTTTATGATCTCCCAGGTCAGGCAGAAATCTCTTCTTTTTCCCTTAAAGCCTCAAATACGGATTTACAAAATATTCCTCACAATCATGATACTCGTTGGGGTAAATAGTTTTCATTTGAAAACATTTTTATCATACACACATTTTTAAAAGTGGTTCTACATACGTATTTTTACAATTGATCACGACAGCTCCCTAAAGAGCTATTATTGCCAATCAGGGAGGTAACATGTGTGTGTATTCAAGGAATTGCCTACCAAAAAAATTCTGTTCAAAGCTGTGTGTATTTCCAACGAGGAGTTTTTCCCCTTACCAATAAACTCGAAGAAATCATGCAAAACAATTGAAATTGAGACAGATCCTAAAAATCAGACAGTTCAGAGTGGAGGATTTTTGGAGTGCCTCTCCAGAGGCAGTTGAGAACGTCCAGGATGTGAAGGATCAAAACTGCTGGCTACCCATTCCTGGAGACTGTGATCATAGGTTATCAGAGATGTGGGTCATTTGCCAGACGCTCTTCCTCAAGCCTGCGTGCTTTCGAAAGTGAAGAGACAAGGCTTTGGTGTTGTTAGGCTCTCTGACTCATAGGTCGCCATCTCCTCACAGGGGGCTTGAAATCACTCAGGATCGGGTACTTGCTGGTTTACTCAAGCTGTTATTGGATACATCCCCGAAATTAATGTTATTGCATGTGTCACTGAATATGTGCTGGAGATCACAGATGTGAGGAGAGGACGCTGTGTTTGTGGCTTTGCGGGGCCACGCAGAGCCGTAGACACGTTCGGAGTGGTCAGTTCTACCGTGGAGGACTGCAGGAAGGGGAGTGCCAGCAAAGCCCATTAGGAATCAGATGGATTTCAGTTGGTAAGATCTGGCCATCTGCAGGTTCCCCCAGGGTGCAAGGTGGTAACCAATAATGGAGGGTGCTGAGTGAGGTGGGGAGACGTGGTCAAGACGCAGAAGATGACGTCCACATGCTGACAGTGTCCATGACCACAGCTACGACTACCACTGCTATTATTAGGAGTTATTAGGCTTTTATAGGGCACTGACCTAAGTGTAGTATATGAATGAATGTTTGCTTCAGAGGATAAATCTTTACCTCATTCAACCAACAAATACTTAGTTATTGCATGCCCCGTGTGTGCTAGTAACGTGGCATATGATGACAATAGGGTACTGTTCTCATGGAACTTATAAATTTAGTGGGTTTGGGGAACCCACGACTCAGCAATTTTAAAAATCATACACATACATGTGGAACCTGTAATGTAATATGGTTATGAAAGAGAGGACACCAAATAGTTGATTTGCGGGGGCTGCCTAATGGTAGTAGGAGGAGTCTGTGTGGGGGGGTTGACCTTGTTCGAGAAGCCGGGGAAATGCTTAAGAAAGTGGTGAAGGAAGAATCGAGGGTTAAGCTGGTCAAGGGGTGGGATTGGAGTGGCGCAGGGTACAGAAGAATATTCTAGAAGAGGGGAAGTGGGAGGGAAGAGAGGAAAAAAAGAATGGAAAGATGAGAAATGGAAGACAGGATGCAGCAAGAGGGTATAAATAGTACCTCTCCCCTCCACTTCTTTTTCTTCCCTTTCTTCCTTTATTCTTTTGTTCTTTTAACAAATACTTATTGAGTACCTCCTGGGTTCCAGGCCTTTGTCTCTCCCTGGGGATTCGGAATGAATGAAATTGTAGGAAAAAAAATCCCTGCCCTCATGGAACTGACATTTCAGTGGGGGGAGAAATTCCGCTGAGGAAAGTAATTCAGCAAACGGGGAAAGGGAGTGTTCGGGGTGGGTTCAGGGCTGTTGTTTGGAATACAGTGGCCAGAAAAATCCCCAGCGACACGTTGGTAGTTGAGCAAAGACCTGACGCAGCGGAGGGAGTGGGCAGCTGCCTAGGGGAAGTCAAGCCGGGGCAGAGCAAGCGCAGTGCGAGGTGTGGCGTGGGCCTGAGGCACAGTGAGGAGGACAGCGTGACGGGAGCAGAGCAGGCAAGGCGGGGAGTAGGAGGTGACGCTGACAGAGCGTAATGGGGACATCTGTGGGCCCCGCGGGCCCCTAGACCCTAAGCCGAAGAGAAGCCTTTCCAGCAAGGCTTTGAGCATTTCGACATTTCCTGAGTGGAACCCTAAAACCCCTGTAACTTCAGATTCAATTTTTTGTTGTCGTTGTTTACAGTCACTGCTGTGTCTGATTCACCAACCGGATTTTAAAACGGACCTTGATTCATAAGCGTGCGATTTGGAAGATATCCTTTCCATCCGTGGAAGAGCTGCTTTGATAACCCCATGACTAAAATTCCGTCTGAACTGTCTGTCTGGTTATGTGACAGTTGTGTACCCACCTAGGCAGTGCCCGTGCTGTAAGGGCGAGCGAAATGAACTCAGCTGAGGCTCCCGTGACAAGGTATCCAGCCGGGAGGGTGAACGGGAAGGGAGGGAGAAGGAGCAGCTGGAGATGCAGATTGAGGAAGGTGGGCAAGACAATGGCCTGTCCCGATAAGGTCTTTCCGCAAAGGTCACCAGTCAGTCATGGACGCTCAGCTTGGACACCATGGCTTTTGTGTAAGCTGAAGTCTCATTCTCCAGAGAAGCCAGTGGGGTCTTTGCGAGGAAGGTTGAAAGTCACTGCGGCAATTTGCAAGCTGATCAAGAAGAAGAAATTCTTTGTTATTCATATCCAAATTCGTTGTGACCCATGTGTAAGGGCCCTTATGTGATTTCCTTGTCTCGCCTCAGAGCTGTATTCCTTTGATATTAAACTTCGATATTAATCTCTTAATACTACGGAGCAATTCCAGAGCACAAACTCCGGACCTTCTGCGCTTTTACGAGGTGGCGGTGGAGGTGAGAGAACACCTCCAGAGCTTCAGCTCTTGAAGGCGACGCTGAACAGGGGTGGGTTCGATGCATTTTTTAGAGGCCAGAACAAAAACCTTCTGCTCTTTGTACCTCTTAAGGCTTTGAGACCATGGGTGATGTCTTTGCTCGTAGTCTTTGCATTATCTGCTCCTTGATAGAACACCCTTCCCTGGCATTTGTTTGAGAAAACAAAGAGGTCTTTGTGCAGCTTAGGGCAAACTTTCCCTCTGGGTTTCCAGTGAATATTCATCAAGCCCAGTGAGTGAGCCTCTCTGGGCTTTGACCTACAGTGGGAGGTGTGTGGTAACCCAAGCCAGGGGCAAAGAAGACCCTACGAGGGCAGCCACCGAGCGCACATACTGTTGGGTCCTGGGGCTTGATGCTGAAAAGTGATCTGGTTGATGGTTGTTTGCTTTCCTTAGAGGCCCAGCTCCCAACTCTAGTTGACTTTTACAGTCGCTCGTTGGGCTACAGAGAGCCAGAATTCACAGGCCTTTTTGGACAGGCAATTCCCCAGGACCGATGGGAATAAAAACACATGTCACTCACTCAGCGATTTTCATCATCGGAGTACTTTCCGCAGACGAACTCATGCTTCTTGCGAGAACCAGGTTAAGCATTGTTATCACCACTTTGATGGGTGTGTCCAGCTTTCATTATTCCGAAGATCGAGTTGGAGTCCACGATAAATGTACTTAGCCTTACAGTCAATTGAAGATGAAAAGACCGATCGGGTCCCCCAGTAGCACCCCCTCCCTCTCCACATCCACACAACCAGAACAGGAAGCTCCCTGCAATCTGCTCGCTAGTTCTTTGGCCAGGCTTCGTTTAAACGTCCCAAGGGAACCCGCCTATAAGTCTAACCTTGGAGAAAGGATCTCCTTCTCAAAGCGGCTTTTGTATTCTCAGCGCTGTGACCACCCCCCTCCGCTGAAAGGTTCTTGGAAGTGAGAGGAGTAGGGTTGGAAGTCTTTTTTTCCTTTCTCTTTTAGGAGAATTGCAAATTCCAAGAGTCACGTGCATGTCTTTTCCTTTCATAGTAGATTTTTATATGCCTTTCTAAGTTTACTAACAGACATATGGGATTTGGAGTTACAGTTGGGACATGAGCTCATGAAATTAGTATTAACTGCTTTAACCCCTGGGTGCTCGTGTTTATGGAATAAGCAAGTCATAACCGCTGACCACAGCCATTAAAATCTGATGGGAGTCGACTTTGAGTACAAAGACTTTCTACGACCCAACCCTCTTGAAGCAGAAATGATCACAATTTAATAGAATGAGAATAATTAATAAGGAGTGTGCCAGTGACCTTGAATATTAATATTGTTTCCTTTTCCTGTAAACAAACGGGGCTATTTTATTATTATTTTAGTGTTTAATTTGGCATAAACACTCCTTTTCACATAATTTCCCCAGGTGACTTTTGTCTCCTTGGCAATTTCCGGGCTTTAATAAAGAAAACCTAATTAAGAAGGAGCTGTTGATTGGTTTGCTAGTGTAATTAACACAGGTGATGCTAATGAGTTTCTATGAAACTGGTGGTTTATGGGAAAAATAAACAGACCGCCGTTGCATATGGCCCAACTGATACCGGCACTCTGGGAGAAAGGATGATGTCCCGGTCCCCTGTGAGTGGTTTGTGGGCATGGGCCAGGCAGATAAACTATTTTATAAGATTCATTAGTGGAACTAGACCAAATTGGGAGCAAAAGTCTCAGCGTTAGGCGATATTAAACGATCTCATCTCTGGTTGTACTTGTAAGGCCTGTCTTTTTTCATGTGCCCAAAGGGGGCAGGTTTCTTTTGTTCCCGAGGTGGCTTTCTGACTTTCGCTGTTGGCATGTGACGTTGGCAGAGCCCCCCGGCAGGCTTCGTAGAGACATTTTAATTTTCTTTCTCCGTCCCCTGATTTTGCCCATTAACCCTTGTAGATGCATTGACCAGGAAGCACCAGGAACTCCCGCAGAAGCGGACCCTGACGGCCTTCTTTCTTGGCCGAGGACTGCCTCCTGAGGAGCGCTTGGTGTTTACGTTCTCAGTGGCATCTGTGCTAGTCTGGTCTCCCCCGAACTGCTTATAAGAAGATAATTTTCTCTTTGTTTTTTCCCCCTTTCTTTGCGGGGCTGGGGCGGAGGTGGGGACTGTGGTTCATATTTCATTTAACAACAACTTTATAAGATGACCACGATTCATGGTGTCAATGCATATTTTCCCATTTTACTTAGAATAACTGCCTGTGATTTTTGATAAATTATAAATATCCTGCTCAATTTCAAAAGAGGTTTTTGGAGTCTTTTACATAAAAGACCAGTATATAATAAAACCTTTGATGTTTATATAGTTTTTCTGGACCTCTTCCATTTTTCATTGGTGTGTTCTTCAAATCAGTTTTTTAAATTTTTTTTTTTAAAGAGAGAGAAGGAGGGAGGGAAAGAGGGAGGGCGGAGAGAGAGAGAGACATTAATTTTTGTAGTTCCACTTATTTATGCATTCATTGGTTGCTTGTATATGCCTTGACTGGGGATCGAACCTGTAACCTCAGTGTGTCAGGAAGATACTCGAACCAACTGAGCTACCTGACCAGGGCTCAAATTAGTTTTCTAAGCATGTATTTTCTCTTCATTTTTATGAGTTAGTTAATTCTTTCTCCCTCTTTTTTCTGTCTCCAAAAATGCCTATTTTACTTTGCCTCTTGTCTATTGCTATGTGACAGAAAAGCTAGAGACTTTCTGTGTCTAGCCATGCACCTCCAGGGACATCTTTTGAACTCTCATAATTTGTATTTATTGCCACCCACTTTGTAAGTTCACAGTTTAATTTGCCAGCAGTGGCAGTGTTAGGCCGACACAGTAAAACAAGATAACGTTAAAATGTCAGAATGAGAGGGGGCATGAATGATGCATTACCCCTACTAGGACTTGCACTTGTCATTCCTTTCCACCAAAGTGATGTTAACTACCTTTTGAGAGCTTTGTCTGACTGGTATTACTCAGAAATAGGATCATTAGTTCACTGTTCTGATTAGGAAGCTGCTATGCTTGATTAACTCTTCTTGGACTAGGATCTCAGCGGAAGCATTAAATGAATCGCACTTACTTAGACATCTAGAACTAATTTATAATTATTTTTTTGCAATTATTTGTCGTTGTTGACATGTGTTTTTCCATCATGTGACACTTAACGGGGATGACTTAGACCTACCGGAGGAAAGGCAAGCATGTTGGAATTGCACTTGTAACCCACGTTCCCGGGAGGGTCTTCTGGATTTTTAAATATTTCCCCCCGTGGACAGACGCCAAGCCATCATTCTTAGCAGTATCGGCGTACAGTTTGTTCGCAAACCTTTCGAAGTGCCTGCGTTTTGAAAATTACCCCTTTTGTAGTTTTCTTGGCGTCCTTGTCCTGGGAAGAAGCTCATCAAATTGACGTTTCCTCGTGGTGGTGACTTCATGTGCAAGAAGCAGGGCTAGCCTGGGTCTTAAGGAAGCTTCCCGAGCGATGAGTCCAGGGCGTTGGGACAGGGACTTCATCCTCCCCGAGACCATCTCACACCATTCTTTCCCCATCTAAGTTTTCCTCCCCCATCTTGCTGCTGTTGGAAATCCTCTTATCGATTCTTTGGCTTCTGACCAAACGCATAAGTCTCCCCTTCCAAACACACACCCAGCACTCACTCTTCCATGTAAGATTCCCTTAAGAGCGGGTTTCGACAGGGCAAGTACTGAAAGGCCAGGAGGCAGATATGGGTGTGGCCCTGAGGAGGAAGTGTGTCCCAGGAGCAAGGACCTGGATGGTCATGAACACTTCATTTGTGTTCCGTAGAAAAGGACTCCACTTTGCCGGAAAGAGATATTGATTCTGGTCCACAACTCAAGTTATATTTAGCCCAGCCTTTCTGAAACAGTAATACTTTTCATTCTTGAGCTTCCAAACAGAAATAGGGCTCTATGGGAGAGCATGAGGGGGCCCGGTGCACCTCCGGCACCCCTGTGGACACGCTGCCTGCCCTTCTAAGGTGAGCGGCGTGCATCTGTTGAGTTCAGTGGATGGAGCTATTGCTACAGAGCCGTGGAGCAGGGTTCCCCAACCCCCACTCGAGTACTTCCCTCGCAACGTCTTATTTCCTGAAAGGGCTTTTTTTCATCTGGGTAGATCCAGAAACTCGGGTTGCTGTCACAGATGCTGCCGATGAACCTGGGGCTACCCCGAGCATATTAACAGCACCATCCCATTAAGTTCCTTATCGCAGACGTGACATCTGCCCTACGTTACTATTCTTCACTATCTGCTCAGGTCAGCCTATGGTCTCTTTGGAGACTTCTTGGCAGCTAACCCTTGCTACAGATTCCAATGATTTAGCCTTCACTGTTTGTATTAAAAAAAAAAAAAGTAACCATGACTTGCCTGTCCAAGAAGAGGACTCGGACCACATTGTCAAGACCAAGCCAGTCTTTAGGGGGACAAATTTAAGTGAGAGGGGAAGCACCAATTGCAGGGAGCACTTGGTTTCAGGGTTATGATGATAAAACCTAAGAAGTGTCGAACAGAGACTATGTGTTTGGTCTGCATTTCTCGGGTCTATGAATCGCCTTCTGAGGGTATACTTGTTGTCAGGGTGAATCATTTATAGTGCATTCCAGTTTATTGATATTTCTCTCTGTAAGCCTATTTTTCAATGTTTATGCCCTATATTGCCCAGAGCACCGATGCTGTCTGAGATTTGGCTATAATGCTGCTTCTGTAGAGAGGAGTGAAGGCCCAGAAAAATAAGTAGTTTTCTATAAGCCT
>PVKM010034162.1:0-15676 GCA_004027735.1 Carollia perspicillata
AAGGAGTTAAAGAAACATTCATCCGGACTGGTAGGATGGGTGGAAATGGGCAGCCAGGTGAGCAGGAAGAACCTGCAGCAAGATGGCAGACCACACAGGTGAGGAGTGGCTGGCTGATGGGGAAACTAAAGACTCAAAACCTCTAGCTCTAAAATAATGTAGGGGTTATGAAGGTGGGAGAAACCCCCAGTCTCACAGGAGAGTTCATTGGAAAGTGGGGCTAGGGCAGAGCGAGCAAGCTGCTTTGTTCCCTCTCAGATCCCTCCCCCACAGACAGCACCACAACAGTTACAGAGGGCTGCTCTGCCCTGGTGAACACCTAAGGCTCTACTCCTTACAACATAACAGATACTTCGAGACATAGAAATATAGTCCAAATGAAAGAACAGATCAAAACTCTGGAAAAGGGCTAAATGATGAGGAGATAGACAACCTATCTGATGCAGAGTTCAGAACACTAGTAATTAGGATGCTCACAAAATTTTTTGAGCTCCATCACAAAATGAATGTAGAAATGAAGGCTACCCAAAGTGAAATAAAGCAAAATATACAGAGAACCAACAGTGCAGGGAAGGAAACTGGGACTCAAATCAACAATTTGGAACAAAAGAAAGAAATAAACATCCAACCAGAACAGAAAGAAGAAACAAGAATTCAAAAAAATTAGGAGAGGCTTAGGAACCTCTGAGACAACTTCAAGCACTCCAACATCTGAATCCAGGGCTTCCAGAAGAAGATGATGAAGAGCAAGAAATGGAAAACTTATTTGAAAAAATAGGGAAGGAAAACTTCCCCAATCTAGTGCAGGAAATAGACTTTCAGGAAGTCCAGGAAGACCAGAAAGTACCAAAGAAATTAGACTCAAGGAGGAGCACACCAAAGAACATCATCATTAAGTTACCCAACATTAAAGATAAGGAGAGGATTTTAAAAGCAGCAACAGGAAAGGAGATGGTTATCTACAAAGGAGTTCCCATAAGCCTATCAGCTGATTTCTCAAAAGAAACCTTGCAGGCAAGAAGGGTCTGGAAAGAAGTATTCAAAATCATGAAAGGCAAGGACCTACATCCAACACTACTCTCTCCAGCAAAGCTATCATTCAGAATGGAAGAGCAGATAAAGTGCTTCCCAGACAAGATCAATTTAAAGAAGTTCATCATCACCAAGCCCTTATTATATGAAATGTTAAAGGGACTTATCTAAGAAAATAGGAGAATATAAAAAACTGTGAACAATAAAATAAAACACACTCATAGCTATCAACAACTGAACCTAAAAAACAAAAACAAAAATTAAACAAACAACTAGAACAAGAACAGAATCACAGAAATGGAGATCACATGGAGGCTTATCAGTGGGAAGGGGAAAGGGGAGAATTGAGGGGGAAAGGTACAGGGAGTAAGAAGCATAAAAGGTAGGCATAAATTAGACTGGAGGAGGTAAAGAATAGTATAGGAAATAGAGAAGCCACAGAACTTATATGTACAGCCCAGGGACATGAACTACGGAGAGGAGAATGCTGGAGGGTAGCAGGGTGCAGGGTGGAGGTGGGATAAAGGGGAGAAAAAAATTGGGACAGCTGTCATAGTATAATCAATAAAATATACTTAAAAATAAATAAAGTTTTCAACAGCCACTGATGATCATTGACTATATCATTACTTCCAAAATAATCTTAATTAATAAATATATATATAACATTTGATATTTAAAAACATATCTTAACATCTATTGGCTCATTACATGTCTCATTTAGTTATACTAGGTTTCTGCTCCATTAGCTACAACACAGAAATTTTATTATTTTTTAAATGGGTATAATTTTTTTCATTGATTTTAGAAAAAGAGAGGAAGTGGGGTAAAGAGAGAGAGAAACACTGATTTGTTGTTCCACTTATTTACGCACTCATTGGTTGATTCTTGTGTGTGCCCTGACCATGGATCCAACCTACAATCTTGGTGTATCAGGATGATGCTCTAACAAACTGAGCTACCTGGCCAGAGCTCTATTATTTTCCTTCTGTATTTTAATAAGGTTTTATGACATTATGGGTATGATTTCTTAAGATAACTTATTTTTCTCAACTGCACCAAAAACTTCATTTATATCTCCTTAAATTCCTTTTTATATGTGTATATTTACATTTTAATTTAATATTTTTAATTAAAATTTTAACATTTATATTGAAGTATTACTTCAAAACATAAAAGGACATGAATCATGAGTATGAAACCCAATTATATTTTCCATATAAATACATACATGTAACTACCATCCAGATAGAAATATAAAACATTTCCAGCAATCCAAAAGTTCCCTAGTAGCCCCTCCCAGGCAATACCTCCTAAAGGTAAGTGCTAACCTAATCTCTACCACCATAAATTAATTTTGCCTGGTTTTCACTTTACATAAATAGAATCATACAATTGGTACTCCTTTGTGTCTGGCTTCTTTTGCTCAGTGTTATAATGGGAAGTTCATCGGTGTTGTATGGATATAAGTAGCCCATTTTTTCACTGATACACAGCATCAGATTCTAGGTGTATACCACAATTTACTCATAGACTAACTTCATTTTCACTTTAAAAAATTAAGTGAACTTCATTAATACATGTTTCATGTCTTCTTAGACTGTAATTCTCTATTTTGTTTGCCTATTTTTAAAAAGACGTTATCTTTATTTTTATTATTTTTTAAATTGCTATTCAAGTACAGTTTTCTGTCATTTACTCCTGTCCCAGTTCATCCCCCAAGTGCTCCCCACCTCCCTCCCATTTCCACCCCGCTTAGTTTTTGTCCATGAGTCCTTTATACTTGTTCCTATAATCCCCTCCCTTTTTCCCTGAAATTCCCTCCCCTCTCCCCTCTGGATACTGTCATCCCCTTTTCTAGTTCAATGTCTTTGGTTATATTTTGCTTGCTTGTTTGTTTAGTTGCTTAGGTTCCTGTTAAAGGTGAGATCATATGGTATTTGTCTTTTACTGCCTGGCTTATTTCACTTAGCATAATGTTTTCCAGTTCCACCCATGCTGTTGCATAGGATAGGAGCTCTTTCTTTTTTTCTCCCACATAGAATTCCATTGTGTACATGTACCATAGTTTTTTGATCCATTCATTTACTGATGGGCACCTAGGTTGCTTCCAACACTTGGCTATTGTAAATTGTGCTGCTATGAACATTGGGGTGCATAGGTTCTTTTGGAATGGTGTTTCAGGGTTCTTGGGATATAATCCTAGCAGTGCAATTGCTGGGTCAAAGGGCAGTTCCATTTTTAGTTTTCTGAGAAAATTCCATACTGTTTTCCATAGTGGTTGTACCAGTCTGCAATCCCACCAGCAGTGAACTAGGGTCCCTTTTCTCCACAACCTCTCCAACACTTGTTGTTTGTTGCTTTGTTTATCATAAACAAAGCAAAAAGATGTTATCTTTAGAGAGAGGGGAAGGGAGGGAGAAAGAGAGGGAGAGCAACATTGATGTGAGAGAGAAACCTTGATCGCATGCCCCAACCCCTGACTGGGAATCAAACCAGTGACCTTTCAGTTCGCAGGCTAGCCTCAACCCACTGAGCCACACCCGCCAGGGCTGTTTGCCTATTTTTTAATTTATGCTAAAATATCATTGTGTATGGAGTAATGACCTATGTTACTTGAAAATAAATTTATGTAGAAGAATTGGTCAAAGTTGAATTATATCAGAAGTAAATGATAATTACTCTCTCTCCTAACTGACTAGCCCAATCCTTACAAAAACCTTACTTACATAGATATGAGATTCAAGGAGCTTAAGATCTTGACCATGAACTAAATATGTATTCTTCATTCCATCTCTTTGCTCAACAACATGCTCATCCATAAAATTAGTGTAATGAAATTATGTTACTGTCAAAAAGCAATAATGACAAGTGTTCAATACAGAGATTAAATTAAATGGTAAGTCAAGAAAGAAATTAATTTATATGACATTCTGACTAAGTATTTAAATGATTACCTCATTTGCTCACCAAATGAATACTCATTGAGAACCTACTCTGACAGTTGCTACAAGTGGAGGTAATGTATAAATAATGCTCAGCACTTAACATATACTTTGCTAAGATTTTTATATGCATCACTTTATTTAATCCCCACCTATGAAACTGATGCTATTATTAAAACCATTTACATGTGAGTCATAGAGGGATTAAAAAATTTGTTCAAGATCTCATGGCTAACTATGAAATTAGTAATATGCTGTAAAAATGATTTGCAGATGAAATAAATGTTAATAATATAAAGCTAAAGTTATATTTTAGAATGTTGTTATGATCATTAGTGATATACACAAAATATGTATGAGGACATGCATTGAAATATAATACCAAAAAATGTTAGAAATCACCCAAGTATCTAATATTAGGTTTGTTAAATACATTATGGTAGATTTACATGATGGAAGAATTGAAGCCACTGACAGCTACATTGTAAAGAACATCGAAGAGCATGGGGAAATGGTTATGATGTGTCCTTAGGTGGAAAAATAAAACAGGCTACATAAGAAAGTATGCACAGCATACCACTGTTCCTGTTTGAAGTAGTATGAGGGTGTGTGTGTATTTATGGATGTGTGGAGGCATTTGCTGCATCAGACTATCCAGTGTCCTTCCCTCATTCTTCTCGATACCAATTCTCCAACTTTCATCAGGTGTCCATGCTTTCCCAATGCACCCTGTGGGCTCAGAGAGAGTAGCTCCCTCACTCAGCTCCTGGATGAGCCTTGCCTGACCTTTGCAAATCCCTACTTCATGTTTGCATCAGGGATGGGCATACAACCTAATTCAGGTCCATGAGTTAAGATATTTCTGAGAGGAAAACAACAACAACAACTCCCTAGCTCTTCAAAGAAAAGCATTCTGTCTTTCTCTGGTTTGTACAGGGTAAAAGCATGACATCTGGAACTCCTGTAGGCATTGCTGCCCTTCCAAGAGAGCCAGCCTGAGGCGAAAGCCAAGGTAAAGTGGAGGCAAAGCTGAGAAACCACAGGGAAGTGGAGTCAGAGTCCTGCTGGATCAAACTACCTACAGCCAGAGACAGACCCCTGGCTTGCTCAGTTCCACCAGCTAGTACATTCTCTTTTCTAATGAAACCAGTTTGGGCGAGTTGTTACAAATTTAGAGTTTTAATTGTACAGACTGTGTGTACAAAGACTGAGGATGCCTGGGATTTTCTCTTTATGCTTTTCTAAATTTTGTGTATTTTCAACAATACACATGTTATTTTATCTTCGGTAAGAACAATAAATATTATTTTTAGTACTCCATTTAAATGTCCCAGTGTTGAATATTTCTTGACTATTTATATCAAGTACTGAGCTCATTGAAAAATTACTTTTTTTCAGAACCTTGATATTTGAGATGATAACTATAGCACACATTTGTGAAAGATTTGATTGTTTTAAAGGACTTTCCTGTTTGGTAATCTGAGCATATCTTAAGTACAAGAGAGTGGCAGAGACCCCTGTGAGTTCGCAAAAGTCCATTTCCTTTTTCTCCTTGGCACAGAGACACATGATATTTCCCAGTCTCCCTGGCAGCCTCCTTGGAAGTTGGGTGAGCCCACAACTGAGTCCAGTCTGACTGGCTGTGAGCAAAGTGATATGTACTGGTGCTAGGTCCGATCCATCAAAAATGCCCACAAATGATCTTCCTTCTCTCTTTCCATGTCTACACCTAAACTTCAAACAGAAACCTTAAAAACCCTAGAATTAAAGGCACAAGATGAAAGGCTCTTGGCTCTCCAATTAAATAAGTATAAGGCCATGTGCTAACCAGAAGCATCTTTATTGGCATTTGCAAGTCCAAGAAATAAGATTTTACCTTTTAGGTTGTATAGAGAAAGTTATTCAGGGGAACAATAGTATATATGCATATATATATATGTATATATATATATGCATAGTATATATATACTATTATAATAGTATATATAATAGTATATATAATAGTATATATATACTATTATATATATATACACACACAGATACCAACAGAGAGAGAAAGATTGCTTTTATGTAATTGGTTCACTCAGTTGTGGAGGTTGGCAGGTTGGAAACCTAAGGAAAAGCTGATACTGTACTTTGAGTCTGAAGGCACTCTGATGGAAAAATTCCTTCTTGCCCCAGGAGCATAATCGTTTTGCTATTCAGTCCTTCAACTGATTGGGTGAGGCCCACCCACATTTTTCAAGAGTCATCTGTTCTTCTCAAGGTTTGCTGATTTAACTGTTAATTTTATCTAAGAAAATACATTCACTGAAATACCTAGAATAATGTTTGACCAAATATCTGGGTACCATGGCTTAGCCAAGTTGACATAAAAGTACTTATTACATAAGGTAATTGTCAACACTTAATTAAGGTTGAGTATAACGCGTGTTAAAGAATCTGGGTTCTGGTATCTTTTGATGAATTCCACTAAATATCCAGTGTCATAGTCACTCTACTTAGTCATTAGTGTATCCAACCCTGGGAAATGGCAAGAGCTGCCTTCTTACCCTTCTTATCTCTGCTAGATATATGAAGCCTGTCTAGAAGGTATCCAGCCATGTACTATGAAAATTAGAGACATTTATTGAAGAAGATACAAGAAACATTGTACATAGGACAATAATGCTTTAGTACCCTTTAAAGTAAGCACATTGGGACCTCACACAGTTCTCCCAATCTCCAACAGCTACCCCGTTCTATTTTCCTGAATCTCATCAACAGTCTGAAACCTTTTCCCTTTTGAAGGTGGTTTTGGTTTTGGGAAAAGTCAGAAGTCTCAGGACACCAAATCTGGACCTCAGCGGGGGCTGAATCGCCTAGATGATTTAATGCTTCACCAAAACACTGCACAAGACATGACACATGAGCAGGTACATTATCATTATGAAGATGCCAGTCACCAGTTGCCCATAGCTGCAGCCTTCTTAATCATCCAAATAGTTTCCACAGAAGAATGAATGTTCAAGCTTCATGAAAAATTTGATGCAGATTTGTTACTCTACTTGCTTGGTCATTTTGAATGCAATGGCCAGACATTACACATGCTCACTCAACAGCATCTATTGCCCCCACAGACTAGTACAGCATCATTGTTCACATTTGCACATTCCAGTCCACTCTCCTTGGCTGCCAGGTTACAGGGATGTTGCACAAACCGTTATCATTATATTAACAATGGCTGGACTTTTTCTGGACTTTTTCTGAACTTACTTTCTCATGTAAGTTTTCTGCTGTAGAGGGTTCTGTCTTGACTTTATCAAGGAAAATTGCTTTCAGTCTACTTCTCTTCAAAATACAATATTAGAAAGAATTAGTTTTGTTTTTCTTCTTCTCTTTTTTTTCCCCCAGTTGCCTTCTTTTTTCTGCACTGCTTCTTGAAAACTGGGAGCCAAGTAAGGAGTAACACCTATCTGCATATAACTTTACATCTTTTTCTTTCACCATTATTTTTTGGTGAAAAAATAATAAAGTCTGTGGTAGACCAAGCGCCCACTCTGGGCACCAGGCTTGGGGCTACAAACGCACCCCGGTCCCCGCGCTGGTCCCTGAAACCTTACTGTCCTGAAATATCCTTCTTACCGTCTGGTTTCTGGTTTTTCAGTGTCTGCTACAGTTTTGTGGACTCTTATTTTCAAATACGCTGCGGTACTGTTGTCTGTCTGCTCTGTTCCTCTGTGGATTAGCCAGTTTTTCCTCCTGTGTGTACGGGGAGGTAAAATCCACTCCCTCCTACTCCGTCGCCATCTTCCTCCCTTTTTGGTAATTTATAAATAAAAAGCATACCCTTTTCCTTAATTGACTGTTATTAGAAATGTGGGGCCTAACTCTTCCCAATGTTTTTAAGCTTTAGGAGAAGGAATATTCTGTGATCCGTCTCCACTCTGCCATCTGTAGCTCCAAAACCCAGCTGATTTCATTCAAGAGGAAATTCTTCTATGAAAATATGTTCAAAGAAAAGCTGTCCCAAATTGCAAAGCAGATTCACAATTTAATCTAAAATAAAAACTAGGGCAGCTAACTTCTGGCCAAGATGGAGGCATAGGTAGATACACTGTGCCAGGTCCTCACACAACCAAAAGAAGAACAACAACAAATTTAAAAACAAAAAACAACCAGAACTGATGGAAAATCTAACTGTATGGAAGTCCAACAACCAAGAAGTTAAAGAAGAAACACTCATCTAGACTGGCAGGAGGGGCAGAGATGGGCAGCCTGGGGCAGAGAGGAGCCGAGGCAAGGCGGTGGCTGGTGGACCAAGGCGGGCGAGGCAGTAGCTGGCAAAGGGGGCATCCCACATTTGCCTGCAGATAAATTGGTAGAAACAACTAGAGAGCAGGACAGACTATGCAAACAGGGTCCCTGCACCAGGAAATAAAGCCTGAAAACCTCAGACTGAAAAAACCTGTGGGGGTTCAGGCAACAGTGAGAGAAACTCCCAGCCTCACAGGAGAGTTCACTGGAGAGACCCATAGGGTCCTAGAATGTACACAAAATGACCCACCTGGGAATCAGCATCAGAAGGGCCCAATTTTCTTGTGGGTAGTGGTGGAAGTGACTGGAAGCCGGCCAATAGCTGAGCAAGTGGCACTGTTCCCTCTCTGACCCCTCCCCCACATATTGCGTCACAACGCAGCAACGTGGGTCACCCTGCCCTGGTGAACACCTAAGGCTCCGCCACTTACTACATAACAGGTATGCCAAGACTGAAAAAAAAATCACCCAAATGAAAGAGCAGATCAAAGCTCCAGAAAAATTACAACTAAGTGACAAAGACATAACCAACCTAACATACGCACAGTTCAAGACACTGGTAATCAGAATGCTCACAGAAATGGTTGAGTATGGTCACAAAATAGAGGAAAAAGTGAAGACCATGTAAAGTGAAACAAAAGAAAATCTACAGGGAACCAGTAGTAAAGGGAAGGAAACTGGGACTCAAATCAACAGTTTGGAGCAGAAGGAAGAAATAAACATTCAACCAGATCAGAAAGAAGAAACAAGAATTTAAAAAAACAAGGAGAGGCTTAGGAATCTCTGGCACAACTTTAAACATTCCAACATCTGAATCATGGGGGTGCCAGAAGGAGAAAAGGAAGAGCAAGAAACTGAAAACTTATTCGAAAAAATAATGAAAGAGAACTTCCCTAATCTGGCAAAGGAAATAGACTTCCAGGAAGTTCAGGAAGCTCAGAGAGTCCCAAAGAACTTAGACCCAAGGAAGCACACACCAAGGCACATCACAATTACATTAGCCAAGATTAAACATAAGGAGAGAATCTTAAAAGCAGCAAGAGAAAAGGAGATAGTTAACTACAAAGGAATTCCCATAAGACTATCAGCTGATTTCTCAAAAGAAACCTTAGAGGCAAGAAGAGGCTGGAAAGAAGTATTCAAAGTCATGAAAAGCAAGGACCTACATCCAAGATTATGCTATCCAGCAAAACTTTCATTTAGAATGGAAAGGCATCCTGGCTGGTGTAGCTCAGTGGATTGAGTGTGGGCCTGCCAAGCTAGGGGTTGCCGGTTCCATTCCCAGTGGGGGCACATGCCTGGGATGCAAGCCAGGTGCCTTCTGGGGGGCACGTGGGTGCACGTGGGAGGCAACCACACATTGGTGTTTCTCTCCCTCTCTCTCTCTCCTTTAAAAAAAAAAAGAATGGAAAGGCAGGTCAAGTTAAAGGAGTTCATTGTCACCAAGCCTTTATTATATGAAATGTTAAAGGGACTTATCTAAAAAGATAAAAAAATATGAACATTAAAATGACAACAAACTCACAACTATCAACAACCAAACCAAAACAAAAATGAACTAAGCAAACAACTAGAACAGGAACAGAATCACAGAAATGGAAATCACATGGAGGGTTATTAGCAGGAAATGGGAGGGAGGGATGAGGGAAAAGGTTCAGGGAATAAGTAGCATAAATGGTAGATAGAAAATAGACAAGGGGAGGTTAAGAATAGTATAAAAAATGGAGAAGCCAAAGAACTTATATGCATAACTCATGGACATGAACTAAGGGTGGGGGCTGCAGGTGGGAGGGGGTGTGCAGGGTGGAGGGGAATAAAGGGGGGGAATGGGACAACCGTGATAGCATAATAAATAAAATATATTTTTTAAAAACCTAGGGCAAAAGGTAATCAAATTTAGAATCAAAGGCCAGATACAATGTTTTTCTAAGTCATAGCACAAATTCTGAAAATTTTTTTCATTAAAAACTGTTTTCTATTTCAATATACACCCTTGATAGTTATATCACACTATTTCTTTGTACCATATGATGATACAAGTGCAATTTATAAAGTTAAATGCAAGTTGATAAAAATTATTTACCATACAGGACTTAGATAAGTTCCAAAGAGCCATGTATTTGCTAGAAGGCCGTTCATTACATTGAAACTCAGATGAAAATAATGTTATTTTTAGATAAGGCAGGCATTGCCCTCACCTCACCTGCTTTATGCTATCATTACAGAGTGCCTGTGTTAACTGTTCCCTAGAATAGCAGGATGGGCCTGATGACCTCTCAAGGTCATCCCAAGCCTTTTGATTATATGGATTGTGTGCTGAAAATTACATGCTAAAATACCTACACAAAAGCTGTGTCATTTTCTCTCTGCAACTGTCATCTTTAATGCTACCTCAGGTTTTATATTTAAGATGTATACCCATGTTTACTTGTTTATAAAATAGTTTAAAAATTGTTATAGGCCATTCTCAACTTTCAATAGCAATACACGCAGATTTCATACAAGGTTAAACGAAACTGACTATGAATGTTGCATTTCGTATATGTGGTTATAGCTCTCAAATTCTTTTATTTTTGCTTAATATAAGCCCGAAAGTCTAAGATATCCATGTCATATCAATTTTTTAAATTCTTTTATGCTTACATCTTCTTATGGTTTAAGAAACTAAAACCATAGTATCCCATAGCATTAAAGGCATCATAGTTTAATTTACTAAGGCAGATTTTATCATGTAAGTTAGGTTTCTTTAATTAAGCTTTTGCAATAGCTACAACTTTATCCACCATAACTTTGAAAGTAAATATTTTACCAGCTGACACTTATTTAATGATAACTTTGCTAATTTGGAGGGGCTCAAATGGGCAAAATAAAAGATCATCTTATTCGACATACCAATTTTTGGTATTCATTTAGGTATTTACATTTGGTTTGTGAAACCTAAAATTAGTTTGTTTTAGGTCTTATTTTGTTTTAGGTTTGTTTGTTAGAGGCTTGTTTGTAAAAACCTAAAACTAGTTTGTTTTACAAACCCAACTCTAGATTCATTGAACACTTCACCTCAATTCATTTGTTATACATAAGTTCAATCTCAGTATTTGGGTTACTGGTTCAGCAGAAGAAATTGAGAACTATAACCACATACACAAAATGCAACATTCGTAGTCACTTTTGCTTAACCTTGTAAGAAATCTGCCTGTGTTGCTATTGAAAGTTGAGAATGGCCGGTAACAATTTTTAAACTATTTTATAAAGTAAACATGGATATATATAGATATAGTTATATATAATCTTTGTAGTAATCAGAATGTTACACAACTCTAGTATATACTTTATTATAAATACTGGTAAACAATGGCAAATAAACAGTTTTATATTGTTCAAAGATTTTACTTACTTTTAGAGAGAGGGGAAAGGAGGAAGAAAGAGAAAGAAACATGGATGTACTAGAGAAACATCAACTGATTGCATCTCACAGGCACCTGCAACCTACCCATGTGCCCTGACCAGGAACCAGACTGGGGCCCTTTCACTTTGGAAGACAACACCCGACCAAATGAACCCCCCTGGTCAGGACATTTTTATATTCCTTTAAAAAAGACTCTAGATGTGTGACAGAAATTTCAACTATGCCTTTAGAAGACCTTCTCATTAACACTAAGAGTTTCTTTTGCTATTATTTTATTATGGAAGGGACATTCAATATGATATCTACCCTCTTAATAAATATCTAATTATATAATACATTTTGTTGACTGTAGATACAATGTTGTATGACATATCTCAAGAGTTTATTCATCTTACTTAACTGAAGCTATGTTTATTGACTAGTAACTCCTCGGGTCCCTCTCCCCACAGCCTCTAACATCCATCATTTCACACTTCGATTCTATAAATTTGACAATTTTAGATTCTTCATGGAAGTGAAATCATGCAGTGTTTGTTTTTAGATCGACTTATTTCACTTAATATATTGTCCTCAAGCTTCATATATATTGTTGTATAGTGAAGGCTGTACAACAGCCTTCTTTGTAAAGGCTGCATAATAAGTATTCCATTGTAATGGCATATCACTTCACCCCTATTTTCAAAAAAAAAAAAAACAGACAGGAAGTGCTGGTGAGGATGCAGAGAAACTGGAACCCTGGTGCACTTCAGTGGAAATGCAAAATGGTACAGCCGCTGCAGAAAACAGTATGGAGATGCCTCAGAAATGTAAGAAGAAAACTCCCCAATGACTCAGCAATCCCACTTTTGGGTATTTATCCAAAAATTTTTTGAAATCAGGATCTCAAAGGGATAACTGCAGAATTATTCACAATAGCCAAGCCACAGAAACAACCTAAATGTCCATCGACAGGGATCTTATTTTGATACAGATATTTTTTTCTCTGATAGACCTTAGGTTACCCTTGAAGAAACACTGAATAGACCCACTTTGTCTTTTTTATCCACAAAATATCTCTTTCTCTGTCTCTCTCTCTCTCTCACACACACACACACACACACACACCAGTTTTCTTGAGCATGATCTCAGCCTCTTTGGTACTTTGCTTGTTTCTTCTTTCCTTTGAGAAAAGAAATCCCAGTTTCCAAAATGTAACCTTCACTCAGCCCTGCAATCTCCATGGCAAAAAAATCTCCAACTGCCTCTTTGTGTCTAGAGAAAATCCACCTGCCTTTTCTCCCTAGATTTTGTTTTATTCTTTTTTTACTTTCTCTCTTTAACAGCCTTTAACTGTTTATAATTTTATTAGGTCTCTTTTAATCTTCACTTCCTCTGATATGTGATTCTTTATTCCCTTTATCTTGTTTCAACTATAATTCTTAAATTGCTAATTCGCTAATTCACTCAGGCATTGTCATGACTTTCAGAGAAATTTTGTTGCCAGTCTTATTTTTCCTCTATCAGATCCTCACCTATTCTAAACAATTTCTGCATTCTATTAAAACTGTTCATTCCAAACTTCACTTGTTTCTGCTCTATCTTGTTTCACTTTCATTTTCATCCTGATCCCAAACACAATGAGATAGGGATCACTATTTCGAAGATTCCTCGAACCATTCTGCCTGCAATCAGACCCCATGCATCACGCACAATACCCAGGCTGGTATTGTTTCTCCTCCTTATTGCCCATCTCAAGCCATGAATGAGAAAGCAATCCTGTATCAGAGCTACAGGCATCTGGCCAGCTTTATCTGGTCTGCTTTATAAAACAGTCCATTCATAAGAAATTCAGTTCTGCTGGCCACTATTGGCCTATTGGATGTTTGCACACTTTTTCTAAAAATAATGCAGTAATCTTTATTCATGTGTTTTTTTCTAATTGTGTGATTTATTAAGGATTCCAGTAAACAAGTTACTAAAACCTTCCAGTTAAATGATATAGTTTCAGGGTCAAAGAAGAAGATTCCCTTTGTCAGAAGCAATACTGTGTATTAATCATTTTACATTATTCATCTTTATATTGAGAATATTGAAGATGTTTTCAATCAGTACCAAAAATATAAGATACAAAATATCTTCCTCTAGTTTTCCATCAGAGACAGGGTTATTGACATCCACAGGTTGCTGAAAAGAACCTTAAAATTTATTTTTTTAAAAAAGAAACAAAAGTGAAAGCCCATCACTAGGGTATGGTTGAAAATGTATTCGCTATCTCCAGTTCATGGGATATAATGTGGTCATCAAAATATTGAAATAGATATATACCAACTGATTTAAGAAATATTCATTTGTTAAATGAGAAAAACAAGGTACAGCCTGATATGGACTTGATCCTTCAGTTTGTAAAACCATGGTAAAAATCTTTATATGTACATGTATACATTTTATAAAGCAAGCAGGGATGATTTATATATTATATGTTACATATATTTTAGATTAAATTTGAAGAAAATATACAATGGGTTATTAACATGTGTTCCTTTAGGTAAAGGAAGATGATTTGTAATGGGACAGAAATATAAGAGGAAGAGAGAGAAACAAGGGAAAATAAAATATAAAGCCCCACATTAAAAGATAGCTTGTGATATGATGCCATTTGTACACAATGATGTTCCATTTGTATGTATACATAAAGCGATACGTGAAGGAATGTTCACCAAAATATTAATGCTACCACCTCAAAGAGGTAGGAATGGAGTTGATTTTTTATTTTCTTGCTTATAATTGTTTTATATTGTTCAGATTTGTTTTTCAGTGGGAACGTGCCAGGTGAATTATTGAGAGGGCAAAATAAAGCTGTTTCCACTGTGGATGAAGAAGAAGAAACATAGGGGTTTTCTGTAATCATGGGAGTTCTTTCTTGGCTCCAATACGTTCGCCCCCCTGGGCTGAGACACTCCAGTGAAGATGTGCCCACATGAGAGGAACAAACCAACGTGGGCGATAGACCCCGCCTGCACTGTGGGGCTCTCCCTGATGCTGGGTGGAGGGAGATCTGCGAGAACTCTTCCAAACTTGACTTTTGGCAAAACCTATCACTACCAACGCATCCTCCTGATTGAACGTAATAATGAGAAGGGACTGAATCATCTTTCCCAAGTGCAAGAGGGGGAGTCATTTCCAATATACTCAGCTGCTAACTCTGAGGCCTGACCGAATGGGTAGTGTCCATTCAGAGTTTTTTCCATTTCTTCACATACAAAGCAGGCATAATAATATTCCCTGGTGTAGAGGGTAGTTGTGAGGACTAAAAGTCAATATATAGTCCTTAACCATTCCTGCTTTGTTGTAGGAGGTCAGTGTGTTAGCTACCATGCATGTGTGCATGTCCTTTCAGATGATAACACTTAATTCGAAACATTTCTTTCCATTGTCATTATTTATTTAACCATTCTTATTTAATTATTCACATCTGAGGAGAGTGGAATTTTGAAAGTAACTAAGACGTTGAAATTTTGTACCAAAGCTCAGAATGTATCATTTATGCAACAAGTACCGGGTCCTGGCCCTGGCTGGTGTAGCTCAGTGGATTGAGCACAGGCCTGGGAACCAAAGCATCACCGGTTTGATTCCCAGGCAGGGCACATTGACTGGGGACCCATACTGTATGTAGGCCAGGACCCATACTGTAGGCCAGGACCCATACTGTAGGCCAGGTCCCCAGTATGGGGTGTGCTAGAGGCAACCACGCATTGATGTTTGTCCCTTCTTCCCTTTCCTGCTCTCTAAATAAAAAAAAATATTTTTAAAAAATACTGGGTCCTACCATGTCTGCATGCTACTACCTCCAGCATCAGCCTGTTTGAATGGTGTAAAACTTGGCCTTTCCAAGGACCTACATCCAAGACTGCTCTATCCAGCAAAGCTTTCATTTAGAATGGAAGGGCAGATAAAGTGCGTCTCAGATAAGATCAAGTTCAAGGAGTTCATCATCACCAAGCCCTTATTATATGAAATG
>PVKM010034163.1:0-15681 GCA_004027735.1 Carollia perspicillata
ATCTTCTTTTTCTTAGATAAGTCCCTTTAACATTTCATATAATAAGGGCTTGGTGATGATAAACTCCTTGAAATTCACCTTATCTGAGAAGCATTTTATCTGCCCTTCCATTCTAAATGAAAGCTTTGCTGGATAGAGCAGTCTTGGATGTAGGTCCTTGCCTTTCATGACTTGGAATACTTCTTTCCAGCCCCTTCTTGCCTGCAGGGTCTCTTTTGAGAAACCAGCTGACAGTCTGATGGGAACTCCTTTGTAAGTAACTGTCCCCTTATCTCTTGCTGCTTCTATAATTCTCTCCTTCATTTCAATATTGGCTAATATAATTATGATGTGCCTTGGTGTGTTCCTCCTTGGACCCACCTTTTGTGGGACTCTCTGAGCTTTCTGGACTTCCTGAAAGTCTATTTCCTTTGCAAGATTGGGGAAGTTCTCCTTTATTATTCATTCAAATAATTTTTCACTTGTTGCTCTTCCTCTTCCCCTTCTGGTACTCCTATAATTTGAATGTTGGAATGTTTAAAGATGTCCTGGAGGTTCCTAAGCCTCTCCTCATTTTTTTTGAATTCTTGTTTCTTCATTCTTTTCTGTTTGGTTGTTTCTTTCTTCCTTCTGGTCCACTCCACTGATTTGAGTCCCAGTTTTCTTCCAGTCACTATTGGTTCCCTGTGCATTTTCCTTCATTTCACTTATCAACGCCTTCATTTGTTCATCTAATTTGTGACCAAAAGCAACCAATTCTGTGAGCATCCTGATCATTAGTGCTTTGAGCTGTGCATCTGATAGGTCCTACCTCTTGGTCGCTTAAAAGTATTGGCTCTAGGGCTCTGAGCTTTTCTTCTTTTGAGTCATTTTTGGTCAGGTGGTGCCTGTTACGTATGAGGGGCGGAGCCTTAGGTGTTCACCAGGACAGGTCAACCCAGTCAGAGAGTCGTGATGCTATCTGTGGGGGCAGGGTCAGAGAGGGAACAATGGTGCCTGTTCCAAGCTCTCCTGGATTTGCATCCGCTCTGCTGCCTCCCACACATAAACTGGGCCCCCCTGGCACTGATTCCCAGGTGGGAGGGCCTATGCACACTCCAGGATCCTGCGAGTCTCCCCAACGACCTCTCCTATGAGGCTGGGAGCCTCTCCAGGCACCTTTTCAATCAATGTTTTTAGGCTTTATTTCCCATCGTTGGGGCCCTGGGCTGTGTCTCACTACCCACTCTTGCCTAGTTTATCTGCACGCAAATGTGTGTCCACGGTTGGCCAACTGCCCTGCGTGCCCTGTGTGCTCTGCTCATCTCCTCCCCGCATCTGTGGTCTGCAAGCTCCACGCCACCTACGCCGCCCGGCACTCCCAAGCCTGGCAGCCACTGCGTTTTCCTGCTGCTTTCCCTCTCCACCGGCTGCCAACTCTGCCCCTCTTACCGGTCTGGTTGAATGGTTGTCGGACTTCCGTAGTTCAATTTTCTGTGTTCTGGTTGTGTTATTGTTTGTAAATATTTGTTGTCCTTAATCTTGGTTGTGAGAGAAGGTACAGTGTTTCCACCTACACCTCCATCTTGGCCAGAAGTCCACATTTTATATTTTAAAATAACATTTATTGAGGTAAAATTGCTTAATCATATAAATTTCAGGTATACAACTTTATAATTTAATATCTGTATACTTTATTGTGTGCCCACCACCCAAAGTCTGGCTTCCTTGGTTACCAGGTATTTGACTTTTTCACCCAATTCTTCCTCCCTCCACCTCTCCCTTCTGGTAACCACCGTTGTGTTGTCTCATTTTATCTTTTAATTGAACTATAGTAATATGTCTTTAGCCTTCTGATTTTCATCTGGTTTTAAACTCTCAAGGTGCAAATTCCCAAGCATTATAGCCACAAAATAATGGCATTCATTATATTACAAAGAGAGGATAAAACTAGTTTGAATTCTTCTATGGTTCTTGACACAGCATCATTTTTCTGGTCCATACATCTGCTTCCGAGAAATGTAAAGCCATCCTCCTCTCCATCTTGTTTGTGTGTGGGTTTGCAGGATGGGGTATGCCTCTTCATGGCCTGAGAAACATGGGGAGGGCTTTAAGCCAGTCAGTTATTGTTAACGTTGCATTTTACAGTATTGCGATGGAAGACCATGATGTCACTGTGAACCCTGGAGTACCACCCTCTCTCCACCAGAAAGGTTTTTTTGCATTATTTGCTCACTTATTCAGAAACTTGACTTTTAAAAAATAATTTGAATCACAGCTAATATACATAAAATACACCTTAACCATTTTTTCAATACCCAGAAATTATACGTACTCTGATATAATAACATTATGACATTTTCTGTATAAAGAAATATATATATAAGTATATAAAACCATACACCCATTCAGTTTTCAAGCATCTACAAATACTGAGTTCCTGAATAAACATCACTTTGGAGAAGGACAAAACTTAGGTCGCCCGATTATCTTGGATGTTTCTTTAAATAACCTGAAGAGAAAATCACGGAAAGGCAGAGATTTAACAGCAAAATATTTGTGTTCTGTTGTCTGCACTGAGAGAGAAAATGTTGTGTTTTGCCATATCCCCGAGTCGGCCCTGTGGGCACATCTTCTCCAGGGTGTCTTGGTACCCACCCTGGGTGTCTTTCATGGAGATCTGTATAAACCTGAGACAACATCAGCCCCTACAGAGGCACACACACCTCACTACTGAAGGGAGTGAAAGTCAGTTTCCAATCCAAACTTAGTAGAAATTAATGGCAAGTAAAAAAAGAATGCACACTCTGAGATGTTCCAACTCCTTGAATTAAACACACTATACTTGGCTTTTCACAGCCAAACTTCCCAAGTTAGTTGACAATGAGAGTGACTCAACAGTCTTTTCACCTGTAATAGCTTCATCCCACCAGTCCACATGTTCTGCAGCTTATGGATACTAACCACCTACAAGTCATCAAAAGGAAGCTTCTTTCTCCTCCATCTCCCAATGGTTGACCTCCTCTTTCTGGAAAATCTCTGTTTGCTCAACTCCTGGGCACTCTGCCATCCTGGTGTTAGTTCTTGGACTGTTCTTATTCTTTCTGCTTTTCCTCTTCCAAACCCCAAGAAGTAGCTGGTCCCTGAGGGCTACTCTTTGCCCTTCTCTCTATTCCCACTTCTCCTTGGCTCAAGGTTCCAGCCATGCTCAAGGTTTCAAGTCCGCCACATATTCATGTGCATGGCTCCGAAATCTTGTCTCTAGTTCCAGCTTCTCTCAAAAGTTTCCATACTGATTTGCCAAATGCTTTCTTGATATCATGTAAGTGCCTCCCAACTCAAAATGCAAAGTTAAATAAATTCTGTCCGGGATTCACTACCTATTTTTATTATTTGCACTTACACTCTCTCAATTATACAGACTCAAAACCTGAGGGTCATCTTTCACCCCACCCTCTCCTTCATTCTCTCTGATTGACCTCGCTGTGAAATCTAGTCCATTTCAACTCCTCAGTCTTTCTACCTTCTGTGTCTTCCCTTCACCTGCCATGACCCCAGTCCAGCCACTTCTCACCGGTCACCGAAATCCTACTTTCTTTACCTCTCACCTTTATCTTCTTCAGTTCATCTTACAGAGTGGGAAAAATTATAGGTGACATGGTCACAGAGACTGGTTTTTTATCCTTGTAAAACCAGCGCCTTGCACGCTTCATCTAAATATTAATTTTCTATTTAGGGAAACATAGCTCTGATCCAGTTATCTTGCCCTGTTCCAACACTTCTCTGGTCCTCAGTATTTTCTTGATTGAAGAAATACTTTCTGGGGTAAATAATGAACATGTTAGTGGAAGGAGATTATAAAGAGAGCCTGGTGACCTAAGGGAAAGAAGAAGTTTGGGTTCTACCCATATTTTTAACACCTGCAATATATGCCTGCACTGGTTTTGCAGGAAAGATAATAGTTTGGGTTCTGATGTCAGAAATTTGAAGTGTTTATGGGACATCAGTTGGTATAGACACAGGCATCAGTGCTCATGAGGAAATTCTGTGCTAGAGCTGAAAAACTGGGCCTTGGAGACACAAAGGCAGTACAACGGGCAGTTAGGTATATTGACTCTGGAGCCGGATTGCCAGGTTCAAATCCCAGTTTTGCTGCTAACTAACAGTCAATGTTCTGGACCTCTGTGTGCCTTGCTCCCCTCATATTTAAATAGGCTTACAAATCACGATCTCTCAACTTGTCATTAAATATCATGAGAATAAAGTCTGGCACATGGTTACTAAATAAGCATTCATTATAAATATTCACATACTAGTTAATAAAGATTGAGGTCAGCCGTAGAAAAAAATTAAAAAACACAAAGATAAGAACACAATGAGAGCCCTGAGACATTCCCGCCCAAAGTAGGCACTAACTACAGAAATGATATACATGGTTCTGACTTTTCAGAAGATACAGTCCTATGGGAAAGAGTACAACTTCTGCTACAGTTTAGGCATGAGGGTAGTAAGATGGAAGTACAAAAGAAAAAGGAGAACATTTTGAAAAAGAAACAGAATCTCTCTATCCAAGCACCATGTCCAGTTCTCTGGCAGAAGTCCTGAATAAAAAAGGAAGACAGAGAGGAGAGAGAGACTGTTTCTTCCCCATCAGGGGTAAGAATATGGAAATAATGGTCGGTGGTGTGTCTGCTAGTTTCTGCATCATCTGGGACCTCAGTCTAGAGCTGAATCTCCAGCGTTTCCTTCAGAAATCTTTACCTGGCGTCTAGAGACATCAGTCCTGAGAGTGCTCTGCTTGTAACCCTACCTGGCACCAGAGCTCAGCCAAACCATGCAAACAAATAAAACTGAAAGCCAAAAAGTTGCATGAGGGGTAACTACATTCAGCCCTGTTTGACTATTTCCCTCCTAGTTATAGCTTCTTCCCTTTTATTAAAGTTTCCAGTGGTATCACATTGCATTGCTTTGGGGGAATGTGTTTTCTTCTGCCCACTCAAATGCATCCCCATATGCAGGGCAATAAGTACCAGGGTTTAACCAGAAAAAAAAAAGAAGCCACTACCCAGCAGGGTTCATGGAGACATAAACAGAGATAACACCAGTGACTCGATGCTGCTCAGAGAAGACCAAGTTGAGAAGCTCAGGGAGAAGACACTCTAGGTCATTTGTTTTCACTAAGCTTTGGAGACCTTGAACCAGATGCCAAGGGACCTGAGTGTCAACCCCAGCTCTGCTCCTGTCTCCCACTAATACTTTGAACAAGTACTTAGCTGCTTTGAGCCTTAATTTCGCCATCATTAAACAGAAGGGTTGGGTTAATGATATAGGAGGGACTTTCCAACATTCAGCACCTCTCTAATGTGGTTATACACTGTATAAACCCAGCCCTTGTTCATGTGGCTCTGAGAATTGAGTGCTGGCCTGCAAACCAAAGGATCACCAGTTCAATTCCCAGTCAGGGTACATGCCTGGGTTGCTAGTCAGGCCCCCAGTAGGAGGTGCATGAGAGGCAACCACACATTGATGTTTCTCTTCCTCTCTTTCTCTCTCTCTTCCCCTCTCTCTAAAAATAAATAAATAGTTAAAAAAAAAAAACTTCAATGGGTGACATTATTCTGGGGTAGCAAAACCCCAACTTCTCAATATTTGCCATAACTTAGATTATTTTTGCTTTCATGCAAAGCCAGCTGCAGGTTTGGGCAACTCTCCAGATCCATCATCTTCCACGCAGTAACTCACTGTCTCAGGCCGACACGGGCTGTATTACTGTTTATTTATACCATCCTGAACATGTAGTCTCATTGGTGACATGCAGGTAGAGAGGGTGACATAAGCTTTTCACTGACTCAGCTTGTATGTGACATACATACATCACTTCCACTCCGTTCACATCAGCTGTAATGAGTCGTATCCCTGCCGACCCCTGGTGGTCTGGGAGGAAGGACGGGAGAAGGTGCTGAGTGGTAGAAATGGCCATATTCTGAGAAGGGGAGAAATGCCAGATATGGGTGAAGGAGAAAATGTCTACACGCAGCTTCCTATCGATGACAGAGACTTTTTAAAAACTTTTTCCAGCTGCTTCATAAACAGTTCTGACAATGTTTCGAAGTCCATAGAGAAGTGCTTAATATCTCCATCTTATCAAGGAGGAAACATGCCCAGAAGTTGTGAGCAACATACGCAATGTCACAGAGCTGCCCGATGTCTGGGACGGGCCTAGATTCTGTGTCTTCGGTTCTCTGCTTCCTGGTGATGTACCGAGATTCAGATACAAAGATTTCATATCAGAAGACCTGCCCTGAAATCCTGATCATTCATTTCATTGGCCAGCAGCCATCCCCCTGAGCCTCAACTTTCATATCTACACTAACAGTACTGGAGACCCAGCTTTGAGTTTCCATGGGGGAATTAAATAAGATAATCAAAGGGAAAATGCCTCTCACAGAGCAAAGCAAATATTAGGTAAACAATACATTTTGTCTGACTAACCACATCAGGGTGTCCTCAGCTGTTCAACAACCAGGTATTCTTACATCCTTCTAGAGCCAGAGGGCTCTGCACATAGAAATATACAACTAATGCCATAAGTGAACCAGAGATAGAGTTATCTTATTGGAACTTGTCTGTATGAAGACTGCCTGCCCTCTTTGGGGTTGGGCAGGTGTTACATTGCTTCCCTGCACCTCCAAGTGCCTAGAAGAGAGTAGAAGCTCGAGGCACAGGGTTGCCATGGTTAGTTGGAGTATGCTCCTAGCAAGCAATGAGTGCTCCTAAGCAATGAGTGCAATGAGTGCATCGTGGTTACTATTATTTTTGCTCCTTTTGTTTAAGAGGAGGAAGTGAGAGAGGAAACAAGGGAGGGACATTGGGAAAAGAGATATGTATGGCCTGAATATGTGTACCCCCCTCCTCAAAAATTCATAGATTGATATCTAATCCTCAATGTGATGGCATTCAAGAGACGGGGACTTTGGAAGGTGATTAGGTCGTGAGGGTGGAGCCCTGATGAATGGGATGAGTGCCCTTGTAAGAAGAGGCCAGAGAGCTGGTTTGCTCTATTTCTGTGTGAAAACAAAGACAAAACAGCCATCTACAAACTTAGAAGTGGAACAAAATGCAAGGTGAGAAAATGAATTCCTAGAGAAGGGATTACAAAAGCTTAGCCCTGGATTGCATGGGGCAGGAGAGGTACAAGGAGAGGAAAGACGGAGTTGTCCAGCACAAAAGGAGAGCAGTGGACTCCCTGAGTTCATCCTCCAGGACAGGGTGGAGGCCGCCGTGGGCTAAAATCTTGGGGCTGGAGTCAAGGACCAAATCCCAGCTTCATCAAGTCACTCAGATCCCTTGCTGTGGGGCCATGGGCTCCTTCAAATAAGTGACCTTGGCTGGTTATCTCCATGGTAACCGCTCACATCCCAAACTGTTCCTTCCTGTGTGGGAGGAAACATTTCAGAAATGGGGAAAAGCAGAAGTGAACTGTGATTTTTCTCTCTTATGACCCTTCTCCTTTGGCAAATCATGTCTTTTTCCTAAACATCGCAGTCTCCTGAGGAAACCGTCCACTGGAGAGGAGGTCTCAGTGGCTTTATTTGCAGACAGATGCCCAGGACACATTTTAAAAAGAAGCTGGAAGCTGACTTTTCCTTAGACTCAAGATAGCTCAGTATCTCTCAAAGTTTCCCCATTCTTTTCATTAACAGGTCCCCCGAGAGCAAGACCAGCCTGGCCTCGCACTTTGAAAGAGCCATAGAGCAACACAACCGCAGAGTTAGTCTAGAAAGCTGGACATGACAAGACTGAGTCTCTAGTATACCCCACTTCCACCCTGCCTTCCCGAGGTGCAGCCCCTGCCCAACCCACTTTCCCATCAGTCAGCTGATATGTCTCCCTCCAACCACAGAGGCCGCCTCCTGCCCCTTGACCCATGATACTCTCTGTGATCTTCTCCAGCAGGGTACCCAGATTTGGGGTAAGGCAATTGAGCAAACCTGTATTCTGTCTCAACCTGGAGTATCAATTGCACTGTCAGCTCCGTGTTCTGTCTGTTCTACAATGTCTAGGGTCACAGCAGCATTTTATAGAATGATGAATGACCCTTTGTCAGCTGAGCCATGGAAGCGCATGCCTGACCACAAAAGCCTCCAACTGCAGCTCTCAAATGTACCATGGGGTTTGCTCTCCAGCCATAGTTACGAGCAAAGAGCATTCATTCCTTGGCCCAATTTCAGCCTTTCCCAGTAGTTTTGAGCCCATGATTCTGTCTGAGAAAGAAATCTTTTTCTCTACAGCATCCTTGCCTGACTTTGACGTACAAAGGTGTAATTGGAACAGCATGGACGATCCGTTTACCTCATCCCTAACATTTAAGTGCTTTAAAATATGTTTCTAATATCCTAGGTACACGAAGCCAAATTCCCTTTTCTGTTTTTCACATGCATGAGTAAATCCACACAGATTAAACCCCTTGGGGCTTAGGTTCTGCTTAGAACTTTTTTTAAGAAAACAAATATTCCATTAAAACGACATAGTGTACTCTGCATATTTTTAGGACAATTAGAGTCTAGAATTCCCTCTTCCGCCTGTGGTAAAAATGTTTTCCTTAACTATTTCCTTCCCAAGAATGTCATTAGGCTGAGATAAATAGAAGGGCTCTCTTGCCTTTGAAAATAATCTTCTCATCTTACATTGTCAAAGTACCAACTGATGGATGAAGATCTTTGGTGTGTTTTGGGAAAGACCCAGGCTCCCTTGGACCTTCACCAGACAAATCCTTTCAGGAGACGTTTATTTGTGAGCCTAATGGAAACACTTACTTGAAACAGAAGAGCCAAATTCACAGGACACAGAGAAACGTAAAACGAAGGATGTTTCTGTATCGTCTGCTTGATTCAAAATGGGTCCCGTGGGTCATTTTTCTTCAGCACCTCTGACTGTGTAAACAAGGTCATAAAGCCTGCAGGCCAGGGCTACAGCTGGACCAGGTGGGAGGAACTCAGAAAGTCAGTCTTAGTTTTTGTGCAGAAGTGAGTGGGGGGGCCATCCCAAATCACAGCCGTTGTGCTCCAGTATTTTCCTAAGCTTGTGCTGCTGTGTATACAGAAACTCTCTGCCCGCCAGTCTGTGCTGCTGCCCCGCCCCCCCATGTGGATAGTATCTGCCAAGCCAACGTGCACATCAAAGCTTTTCTTGCCACCACATTTGGAGCAACATCTTTGCAGCACATTCAAGTTCAAAGGCCCCCATGGCCATCAAATTTAAAAAAGAGAATTGACGTAAGACTATCTGCAACTTGTTTGCCATTCATTGCACAGCATATCACAAGATGGAAAAGCCCAGCCCATCACGTTCGGTCCATGATGTAGGCAGAAAGAAACTATGTCTTTGTGGGAGTCTAACTTGGAAAATGACCCGGATCTGGAGACGGCTGGCAGAATGTGCCTGGGGTGTCGGAAACTAGGAATTACATTGAAGAAGCAAAGAAAGAACTCAGAACTTCCTCGAGGAAATGTGTTTGTTTATTTAAATTAAAAAATATCGTGAAAATGACAAACTGTTAAATACAGAGGACCATTTCGTACAACTCAATAGAATAAGAAGGAAGTATGTACAGCACTTTTTAACAGGCGCAGCTAGGTCTGCACCACATTTCAGGATGAAGCAATGGAAAATGTGACCACGCACATGTCCGTTGCAGTAAAGTTTCAGAATTCAAGTGATTCCAGGCAAGGGGCCAGCTTAACTTGGCTTCTTTCACCTTAAACAGCCCCCTTTGGAGTAAATCCACACTCCTAATTTTAAAGTGAACAGAGGCCCCTTCCCCCTCAGACGTAAATGCACTGCGTTGAGGCAAGCTGGTGAACCAGTGCCTGCACTGTTAACCCTTCCATGGGAACAGTAGCTATTGCTGTCTGCAATCCAAGGACAGTAAGCTTGTTTGGTTTTTTTAAGGGCTTTTTTGTTTTTACTAGAATTCAATTTGACCTTTTGGTGTGGTTCTCTTCCTCCTTGTGTTCAAGGGCCTGGAGCGCCTGCTGCAATGCTATGGACCCCAGGACGACAGGGAGACGTCGGCAAGCATTCCTGAGCATTTGCTTTTGGGTTTATCGTTCCCTTAGCTGGAGGGTTAACATTCCAGAACCCAGAGAACTCTGCAGAGTAAAATGTGGTATCTGGCCGTTTGGGTCACGGCCGGGAAAAACGACAGCCTGGAGGAGTTGGTGATTTGTTCTGAATTTCCCAGTCACTTATGTTCCTGGTCTCCAACTGCTCCTTTAAAACAGATCTTATTTCAGACTAACCGTCCAAAGGGGAAGTGTTTTGTCCAAGCTTCCCCGCACCAGGCCATGCAGGATTTATCACAGAGTCTTAAAAGTTAAAGACATCCTTCCAGCCCCCTGGGGATGCAGCTCATCAGGAGTCTCATGAAGGCAGTAAGCCTCCTGATGACACGCACAGGACCACACAGCAAACCAGTGTCAGGGGTTGGGGTTGGGACACAGAACTTGGACCCCCGGGTTGTGCAATTTCTGCCTGAGTATGCCCTTCTACGTGTCAGCGACATGATGAAACGCCACACCACAGAGGCCCGAGGTGTGTCTTCTCCCAGCTCAGAAAACTAGGCTGGGAAATGAGCAGCAGCAGAACTAATGGTTGGCTTTGTTCACGCCCCCACCAGTACCCCTTCTGGAAAGATCAGGAAGAGTCCCCCACACAGTCTTTGGGAGTGTAGCTCAGATTCTAGAGAAATTCTTCCAACTCAAAAAAGCTTCATGCCAGCATAAAATGCTGGATGGTCCCCGATCAGAGTTCAAGGTCTTGGGTTAGAGAAAGGGTCATGTCTTACAATCCCAGCCAATGTTAACAAGCTTAAAGGTTGCATTTTTTTCCCCTTACAGTATGCAAAGAGGCCAGGTTCAGATCTCCAGCTTTCTCCCATGGAAAGTCCTCCATTGAAGGTCCCCCTCCCAACCCAAAAGACCTCCAAAAGAAGGGCTAATGCCTCAGGTAAACAACGGGGTACTTACAGCCAATCACATCTAGGAGAACAAAGCTCTAGGCAAATTAGCAAACGAAACTCAGTCCCCCAGCACGTCCTGGGCATTTGGCAGCCCTGGGAGTGGCATCCAGTGAGAAAACAAGAGCAAGCACCCCGGCCTGCCAAATTCTGAACAGGAACCCCAAGCCCCAGGCCCCAGAGTAAATGCACACACTGCTCGTCTTCAGAGCTTTTGCAGTGGTGCGTGCACACCACAGGCACGTCACGGACTCCCGGCTGCTGCTGGCTCCAGCTGAGCGTGGTCCCCACCATCCCCCATTCAGGGGTTTGCCGGGGGTCCCTTCAGAGTGGCAGCTGCACTGCCAAAGTGAAACCAGACACAGTAAGTGTCCTTCCTCTCCCTAAGGGTGCAGGCTGATGGGGCCACCTCCAGAGGCCCTGGGGGTGCTAAGAATTCTGATGGATGTTCTCTGAGGACCCTTCACTGCTCTCATTCAGGGGCGTCTCTGAGGTCTCCCCCAGCTCATCGTCGGCCCCCTCCTCCTGGATGGTGAGGTGCACGTCGGGGGAGGAGGACTCGGAGCTCACACTGTCCCCCTCCATGGAGCAGAGGGTGCAGGACAGGGCGGGCGCCACGCTTTCCTGCAGCATGTTCAGCATCATGGGCACCTGCAGCGACCTCAGCCCCGACATCATGGGCAGCGGCTTCATGGCCTCCCCCCACAGCCTCTCCTCATCCTTGTACAGCAGCAGGAGGCTGGACTTCTTCTCCCGCCTCTTGGATTTCATGTAGCCCAGCATGATTCCAATCAAGAAAATACCGTAGAAGGACATGACCACCAGGATGTAGAAGTATTCGTTACCGTTGCCGCTGCCGTCGCTGGGGACGAGGGACCCAAGGGGGCGGCTGGGGGCTGTGGTGCTGGGGTATGTGCTGTTCAGAGGCTCCATCTTCAACATTGAAGCGCTGGTCACGCGGCCAGGGTCTGGGGAGAAACCTGCATGTTAGAGCTCTCTCCCCGCTCCGTGGCGGAGAACAGAGGATGAGCCCGAGGTTTGCGGAGCTGCGGTATCAAACAGCTTATAAACGCATAAGGAAAGAGCTCCCACTGAACAGCTAACGGGGGTAGGAGCTGCAGGGGGAAGAAGGCAGGGAGAGTGGGAGGGACAGAAGGAAGACTTTCATTTTTTCAGTCTATACACAGTCATCACATTTGCAATTCATAGAGCAAGCATGTAAAAAAAAAAAAAAGCATTGCTTTTACACTTTCAAAAACCAAAGGAAAAAAATCAATATAAGACAAGGGAGCCTGGAGAAAATAAATTACATTGGGATCCCTGGGAAACTTTTTTTAAACTGACTGAGTAGAAAAGAGAAAGTTTACATTGTGCTTCTCCAACTCAAAACTATTTTTAGTTCAAAACAAAGTTTCCTCAGGACAAAAAAAAAAAAGGGAAGGGAAGGAAAACTTCATCTATCAATTGCTAGACATAACCTTCTTTCAAATGTTCTTGAAGCCAAGCAGCATCTCTAACTTACCAAACGCCGGCAGACTTGTTCGGAGTCCTGATTCCCAAATGGCCTAGAGCGTTCCTCCGCAGGGCTCCGCGCTCTGACCACTCTGCCGCTGCGCTTGGGATATATAGTCAAGAGATGCATCGTCACGTGCTCTGGGAGGAAAATTTACAACAGACGTTGGCCGTGGCAGAGTGCACAGTGAACTCAGAGCGCTGCAGCTCCCTGGACTGAACTCTGCAGCTGTGAAAAGAAAGACACTGGGAACCGCGCGAGGGTCCCTCACTCCCCAGCGTGGAGCCAGAGTTTTCAGGTGGCCATGAAAATGAGTCAGGAGAGGAGAAGACGAAGTGCCTGGTTAGAACCCTTACCTCCAAATCCAGTCTCACCCAGGCTTAGTTCATGTTTCATCTCCCTCTTGGGGGATAACTACGGTGCTGTTGGCAGGTTTTTGGAGACAAAGACCATATATAATCTGGATAAAAGACAGTTGCAAGCAAGGGCAGGATTTCCTGTCAAGAAACTAAGGCTGACGTTTCTTTCCGTCCTTCCACTAACGACGCACACTTTAAAACTGTCACTGATCCTTTCTGCACCTCAGATTCCTGGTCTGTAAAATGTTTGGACCTGGGGCGTGAGGGGCTTCAACTCCTAGACCTACAGGTACTGTGTAACCTGTCAGTTTACTCACTCAGAGATGGAAGGCTGGCTGGTGCAGGTTGGCCCTGTAAAAACAGAGAGGTTCTCCCTATCTCCCACATCAAGCTCATTAATCTATTTTTTATAGTTAAAATTAACATGTGTCTTTCAGATTCTTTTCAATAGTCTGCGTGAAGTGGAAACGGGTCGCCATGAGAGATTCTGTGTAGGTTTCACGCCAGCCCTGCGGGCACAGCTGCTCCTCACGGCGTCACACAGAGACCATTCATACCTCTCTGTGCCTCTCTGGCAGGTCACGGGAAGAGCAGAACTCCAGGGAGCAACGGAGCACAGTCCAAGCTTTGAAAACCTACGTAGACCTGTGTGGAAAGGCTTGCTGCAATCAACATTGGAAAAGGAGTTGAAGGCTTTGATGTCAGTCCATCTGCTTCCTGGGCTGTGTATTCTGAGAGCCTCCTGTTCTAAGTTGAAGTAAACTGGGGGGGTGGCTCTGCCCCCAGTTGTCTGCGGCCCATAGACAGCCGTCCGGTTATCTTGGGGAATCAGCTCTAGAGCAAGCATCTCTCGTAGTTCAGCTGTTGTTCAATTGCAGCTGAGGGGAAGCATGGTAACGTCCCTCTGCCCCACCTGGGACACATGTAGCCCAGTCAGGGGGACTTCCAGTGCTGCTACATACACCCGCCTGGGTCAGCACCTGGCCCGGATTCTCATGGGATACCCGTGCAAAGAGCAGGACTAGGAGCACCCGCTCCTGTGGTGACCACTGGTCTGCTCTCCTTACGGTGTGGGTTGCACTAACCCACGAGTCCCCAGCTGGCTTGGTGTTGGCTTGACAATCCAGCACTAAGAACGCACACACACTGGAACTTTGCTCACCAATAAAGACATCCTCACGTTGTATTATAGCTGTATTATTATTTAAAAACTCCACAGGTATCTCAGCAAAAGTAGACACAGCCTTTCCAATTGTATTCATGTTAAATGCCTGAAGACTTCCATCTTCGGCTATGCGTGCAGTGGTTTGTCAAGGACACCAGAAAAAGGAAATAAAACTTTAAAAAGGACACTGGAAGAGAGACACCTAGGAGCATGATGCCTGTCGACATGGACATATGAGACTCATAATCACCCAGGGACAGCCAAGCACTGCAAGCGGAGCCTGGAGGAAGCAAAGAGGGGACAGGGAAGGGGGTTACCAGAATTAGGGATCGAGGAAGTACGAAGCCTGGTGCCAGGGAGCCAAACAGAGGCCGAATTTTCACTCAAAGTAGGTTTCCTGCATTGAACCAACAGTCCCAAGACAGTAACACCAAGACAAGACATGGATAAATCTAGTCCGAAGGACAAAGCACTTCAGAGAAATAGGAAGAACAAAACCCGTCGCAGGCCTAAGGGGAGGAACGGCCCGAACAAAACTCTGCCGCTGCCTGTGTGGGGGCCCTGCCTCCTCTGGGACTCTGCACCTACTGTGCGCAGACCAGGAGTTTCTCCTGCAGTTCAGTGAAACGGGGCGAGTGCGGCACTAGTGCCATGTCCGGCAGTGCGTGTGTGTTCGATCTACGCGTTTTGTTGTCATTGTTGACAGGGTCCTGTTGCTACCACGGGCTTCCAGTTGCTGCCTGATGGGCACGTGCCTCTTTCCAGATTCTTCATTGCTGTTCTTTTCTCTTTTGCCAAAAATGGAATCGAAGGTGTGGGGCTTGCAATGTCATAATGCACAGCTCAATCTCTCCAGCCCTCACTCATAACAGTATCGTGAAAAGTATGGAGTGAGCAACAGCATAAATAGCGAGGGAGGGAGGAAAAGTACCTCGAAAGTCATTCTATGAGGGAGAAAATGGGGACACACGAGAACTATGAATTACATCTACTCTGTGCCACAGTTTCAGGAGACAGCAACGCTAAAGAAATAAATGCATTGTACATATACTTTCTCTTAGTCTGTGGCTTGCATTTTCATTTTCTGAACAGTGTCTTTGAAAAGCAAACATTTCTAGATACTGATGAAGTCCAATTTATTTAAAAAGAATGTGCTTTCGGTATCCGAAGAAATTTTCGCCTAACCCCAGGCAAAGATTCTGTCCTATATTTCTCCTAGAAGTTTTATAGCTTTTTCTCATACATGTAAGTCTATAACACATTTCAAATTATTTTTGTATATGATGCACAGCATGGGCCAAGGTTCATTTATTTGTTGCATGTGGATGTCTAATTGTTCCAGTACCATTAGTTGAAAAGACTGTCCTTGTCCCATTGAATAATCTCAGAACCTTTGCAAAATCGATTAACCACGTATGCGCAGATCTGTTGCTGTGCTTTAGTCTGTTCTGGTGACCTAGCTCTCTATCCTTGCATCAATATCAGGCTTTTGAAAAATCCACTTTGAGCTGGTACTTTAAGTAAGTCTGAGATACACTACAGTCCAGACCTAACTGAGTGTCTATTATACACCAAGCATTTGGAAGACGCTGTTCTTACTTTAGTCTTGTGAGGTCAGTATTATAACCATTCTTTAGGAAAAAACCTGAAAGACAGACAAGCTAAGCTA
>PVKM010034164.1:0-15668 GCA_004027735.1 Carollia perspicillata
GTAATTAACTACATACACTGGGTAAGAGGGGGCTGCAGACGAAAGAAAGCAAATAGCAATGGCCTTAGAGCAGGAAGAAGCTGCCTTCTTCAAAGAACTGGAGGACAGCCAGAGGGCCAGAACGCAGAGAGGAGGGAGTGATAGGAGAGAGGGCTGGAGCAGCAGGGAAAAGCCATAGCGTTTTAGTTAAGTATTTTCGTTTCTATCCTAAGGACAAGGGGGAGCTACTGGAGTGATTTTAGGAATAAAGTGTCTTGAGAGCTTTGACATTTTTTGAGCTCGATCCAGCTACAGTGGGGATAATAGATTCAAATGGAGAAGAGTGGGTTGAAGTGCAGTGAAACCAGCTAGAACACCGTTGAGCATTCCAGCTGAGACTAATGGTCATTGCAGTAAACGGGTGGCAATGAAAATGAGAGAGGTCAAGAGACGTGAGAAGCTACATTTGGCAGGGTACAGAGATAGACTGCACTATGCGTGAGGGCGCTGGAGTGGGCGGGTCTGTTTTGGGTATCCTGAATGCAGGGTGCCTGTGATGCATCCAAGTAGAAATGCCCATTATGCAGTGGGATATATAAATACAGGATTCAAGGCAGAAGTCAGAGCTACAGATATTAATGTAGATAATAACACTACCTCATATATCTGTTAGGGACGTTCAACATAAAAAGTGCCTAACAATGCCAAAACTCGATGGCACTCACCCATCTCCTAAACAACCTTCTCTTTTACTTGGTGAATTTCTTCCCTGAGTGAAGACAAGTTGTCCTGGGTCCAATTTCCCAGATTCCTAAGATAAATCAATGGACAGAGTAATTGCTTTATGCCCAGGTAATACTCAAGTCCTTTTAAAAGACCTCTGTGGTGATTCTTAAGAACATCCCGCAGGTTATGGAAATAGGGGAAGTTGCACATTAGAGACCTATCCAACCATTTGGCAGGAGAGAGCAGGCAAATAAGAGCACCAGGCTTTCTGTAGGGAAGGCTGCAAGTGGTAAAGCATATGTTAAATCAACAATGTTCAGATTCCTAAACACCAAGACAAATTTCTCAAAAGAACATACTACCCCTTGAAATAGCCACACTTCTCAGTCTGTGTGATTCCTCATCAACTCTTGTGTATGCCCAGTCATTCTGGGATAAATATGTGCTAATTATACCTGGAGTTTAGACACAACCCTTTCAAAAACATACCATTTGGAACAAAATCAGTCCCCATAACAAGACACTACTTGCCTTAACTCTAGGTAAAAGACTATGCCCAAACAAAACATTTACAGACTTTGGCTGAGAGAAAGATTGGTTATAAAAATAAACAGTTCTCCCTTATCCAAGCAAAGATCTTTCCTTTTTTTTCCCCTAGAGCAGGTTATAATTAATCTCAAGAAATTTAGTCAGTGAGTGTATATCACCCATGTTCAGACTTGTGGCATATGTCCAAACTTTGCACATTTCAGTTTTAAAAAGAATCTTCAGAAACATAATTCTTATCAGTCAGCCAGTAACTGCCTACACACTGTTCTAAGCACAATTAGTTAGAGCTTTTTCTTACCCTAAATTGGGCTCTTTTGCACCAAAATGTTTTGACACAGCTCAGAAGTTACAAAATTATTCTATAGAAAAGAGCCTTGAAATCTAAAGCTAGAATTATTTGTACATAGATAGATACATGGTAGATAGATAGATAGATAGATAGATAGATAGATAGATACTCTATATTAAAACATTTAAAATTTCTGTGAACCCACCAAATCAAGATCATTCCCCTTTTTAGTTTAAGAAATGCAGATTTCCACTAAGATACACATTTCAATCAATTAAATTTTTATGAAACAAAATTCTGAGAAACACAAGGACACAGTGTCGTGTAAGGAAATTTTTCATGATCTCTTATGAAAAATTTAAATTGAAATGAAGCATGATCCATTAACCTGACATCAGAATTTATATATTCTCCAAGGTCAAGGCCAATGGTGACTTGCCCTTTGTAGAAAACAGCGTAGAATATTAGAAAGACTACTTATAGCAGGACTTTTGGCAAGTCACTTAACTTCTGTGAGCCTGTTTTGCCATCTCTACATGAGGTGACAATTCCTACATGAGCGAAAATATATGAAGCTGGTGTCACATTGTAAATGCTCATAAACGGGGTGTTATCGTTTACTATCATTATGATTGTTATGGATCTGAATTTCATTTTAAGATAATTTATTTAAGCATTGTACCATTTCTTACCCAATATCAGTTCAACACAGGAAAAAAAAAGTGATCATTGTCAGGAGTCCTCATTTTGTACTACTCAGTAACTAATAAGTAGCCTGGGCTCTTTTCCATCAAAATATCATAACAAACTTAACAAGATTAGTCAGGCTATCATGAGCTATCAGATTACCATGTTCCATCAAGTTGCTATACTTGCTTAAGTATTTTATTTTTTAATCTGAAGGTAGTTGAAATTTTGCTTCCTGATCCTTTATAATGAATTAAGGATGGCCTTCTTTATTTGCTAGGTGGAATTGGATTAATCATCCTGACTTATATTAACATGTATAGAGCCATAATTTGTACTAAGACATTATACAAACAATATGCTAAATAATGTGTTCCTAAAACACATTGGAGTAGATATCCTGTAACAAGAAAGGAATACATCTTACCCAACCTAAAAATATGCCAAGGCCACTAGAGTAAATAAATGGCTGAAAAGACAAACCTAGAAATTAAATTTTTGATTTAAATTGACTACAATTTACTCCTCTTATTTCAGTATGTAAAACTAAATTCTTGAAATGGCATTGTCGTATTATGCATGAGAATACTTCATATGTTATTGTAATTTAAAAGAATTATTTTTCATAGTTAAACCATGACACTATTACATATACCATATGTGTATGAAAATTGTAAGTGTTGGATTAACCCAGAGAGAGATGTTTCCTTTACTCTATGGAAAAATATTAATATTAGAAACATTAAAGAAATTAAATAGATATTTCTTTTTTCATACAATGTTTTATATCTTTTAGATGAGTTCTGTATTATTTGACTATAAACATATAAACACAAAAGGAAAAGAAAGTTATATTTCTTATCTAACATCACAAAAGCAAAAGTAAATTTAATAAAATCCTCAATATCAAGTTAATGAAAAGTTTTAACTTCTGCAAATCACTTATGTATGTTTGTGTACATATCTGTGTTTGTATATGTATATGTACACACATACACGCATATACATAGTATATATATCCCTTTCTGTTCCCGCTTCAATCACACTTAAACTACCCAAGTGTAGGTTTATATTTCCTTTTTTTCTTTTACTAAGACTTCCTGCCTTAGAGTTGTTTTTCGTCTGCTTCCCCTGCCAGTTCAGACCTGACATGGGACACAAAGTCATCTGTCGTAGAGCTCAGCTATGGTCATGAACGATCTTGCCAAAGCTGCCAAAGACTTTTACTGCCTACCAAACAAATACCAGATATTATAGCTTTGGCAATCTGGACCCAGAATGTCTTTCCTTCCTTATCTCTTATTATTTCCTAAAACAGTTCTTCCCAAAGCCTGTTCCTCAAACGCTTGTCTAGTTAGATATCTTTGGAAAAGGAAAGGAAATGATTTGGGAAGAACTGTATGCTAACACCTCTTCTGGCTTCCCTAATACAATAAAATTAGAAAGGAATTAATAAATTCTTTAGTAAAGAAACTTGTTTCTTTTCTTTTAATGTAGCATATTAGCATTTTCTTTCTTACCTGACTTCAAAATGAACATACTCAAAGAAAACTAACACAGTCTCTCTCTCTTTCAAAAACACTTAACATGTGTTCTACTGACACACTTGGGGAAACTCTGTTCTTAAATCTACCCTGTGCTCCAGGCACACTGACACCTGTCTATTCTTTGATTACACTCATGCTTTGATACTCTGGGTCATTTCCATGTGCTCTCCATCTACAGGACCCTAGTCTCTACTGTCTGCCTAGTGACTGGTGCATGCATCTACTTTTGCCATATTGGAAGCTTTTTGAGCACCAGGTTACTTCTACTAATTTTATAAAATCTTCAGAATGTCACATATATCACAGACATGTTCATATTTGTAATCTTAAGGAATATATAATCATAGCTTACATGGCGAGGGCCCTTGGAGGGGAAAGACAAGAATTAAGGGGCTCTGAGGCATGTATGTCTGGGGAAAGACAGACACTCTATCAGCCATTTTGTGGACAGAATAACATTGCTTATATCCCTGATGGGAACACAGAAGACTCAAGCCGAGCTCTGTTCCTTGCAGCACAGAGGAAGAAGATCCAAATCTAACAGAAGAACTACGACATATGGCAGGACTCTTCAACAGGAGATGCTGCTTTGAAAAGGTGAGAATTTTAAAGAAATAACTTCCAGATTCTCAACTTCTGCATATATTATGTCCAAAACTTAATTTGCCCACAGAGCCACTGAAGTTCAGGTCCTCTTTCCCGCCTTCCCTTTCACACTCACCAGTTTGCCACGTGACAGAAGGTCACTGCTGTCTCACGGCTTGTTTCTTCCCAAGATATAAATCTTCCCCAGCAGCCAAGGAACAGCTTTACTATCCCTTCAATCCAAGTATGGTAATCAACCCTCCCACTCATCCATGTAAGTTGACATGTTACATTAAACAATTATACATGAAAATTTATAATTTTATATTGTTTTGATCAATTGTATGTTAATAGTTGTAATGATAACTCAAAGCAGGATGTAGTTTGTACTTCAATCTTTTTGTTATATGACAAAAAATTTTCAATTTATAAATTATTTTTGTCACAGAGACATATGATAGGGTGATCAATAAAAGACTTTCACGCATAAAAGTATACTACATTAGGATAAAATTCTTAGTAGAGAGTGGAATGAAAGTACAAGTTCAAGAAGAAAGAATAATATAAAATTTTCAACTATTACAGTACATCTTATATATACATATATAATATATGCATATACACACATAGATACATATGTTTTAATATTTAATGGTAATCAAACTACTTACGTTTTGTACTGCTTTGAAAACATTTAAAAAGTGATGGAAAATTTCATTTCTTGATGTCAGTATTTATAGTACACTGGTCATTACATATTTTCTAACTATTTTTAAAAGTTCTAATGATTATGTCAAGTTATAAATATCTATTTTAAAATGCATGACAGTATTTAAAGTTTTTAAACTTTAAATTTAAAAAGTTTAAGTTTAAAGTTTTTAAACTTTAAATTTAAAAATTAGTAGTTTTTAAAGTTTTGTTTGTTAGTTTCGTTTTGTTTTAGATGCACATGGGAAAAACAAGACCATTGGCTTAGGACCAAAAGGAAGAGGTTTGAGACTACCAGCTACATCCGTCTGCTTCCCCTCATGACACCTCATGCTCCTCTTTGCCCGTCTCCTCCACCAGCTCTGCCACTGATACACCTGGTGGATAAAGCCAAGAATTTTGTTCTCTGAAAGAATCAAATACCAGGAATCTTAATTATTCCAGACTAATGACATGTATATGTCACCCTGTCCCCACCCTAGAAGGAGCCACACTCGTGTAGCCAGAGGATGCTGAAGAAAATGTAGGCCCCCAAGAAGGTGCCAGCAAGGACACTGACCAGGTCGAGGAGGCCCATGAAGGTCCTTGTCCACCTGGGAAAAGAGTACAAAGGTATTTTGAGTGAAGGTCACTTCAGGAGATAAACAGCCCTGAAGACATTGCTGTGACTGGAGGCAGTGAGCAGCTCCACACGGACCTGAGAGATGAAGCCGTCAGCTGAGGAGACAGGGTTCAGTGACCAAGAGGGGAGCTCTGGGTCAGAGGACGTGCTGCTATGGCCCTGAGGCCAGTGCAGTGTTCCTCGGTGCTTTTCTTCTCGGGGTAAAGCCCTCCTGGATGTACGGGGCACACATCTTTAGTTCTGAACATCCCCCTTAGAAACACTTTCCCTCTGTCCTCTTTAATCCTGGTGTCAAAATGACACAGAGAGTTAAGAAAATATTTACTTAGGATTTAAATATATATAATTGAGGAAAAATTATTTGAGGTGCTAAAAGTTTTTGTGTTGATTTTCTACATCAATCAAATTCTGAAAATAATTACTTGACCTTCCACTTCGTTGACCTGTGTAAACCAGGCCGCATCTTCAAGGCCATTTGCAGGTTCAGGCCTGTCAAGGGCCATCATGGACAGGAACAAGGGAAGCTGAGATCCTAGTGTTTATTATCATCAAAGTATTTTTGGCAACAATGTTTTTCTGCCTAACTCACACACAAATACACATATTTTCAAATACTTGCCAAGATGCAAAGTCACTTAAGATTGTTGAAGTATATTTCTGCATACAACTAGTCAAGGAACTAAGCTTTAGAAATTCATTTCTGAACAACGGAATGTTCTCTGGAGTTCTCTTGGGTAAATCTTTGTCTATATCTGGGAATCGTATACTGGGACTTGGAGAAATGAGCATCACCACGGAACCAGATGACCTCAATCCCAACCCACCTCTATTTGTGTTACTTCAGCACTTCAAATACTTCCTCCTCCTTAAAATGAAGCGGTGTCTGCCTCAATGGGTCGTTAAATAAGAACACAGGTAAAACTCGAGTCAGTGTTAATTTCCTTTCTTTTTGATACTTGAAAGGTATTATTACAGCATTAAGTGCTTGGATTTGAATTAGTCTCCACCTGTGAGCAAAAGAACAGTGAAAAGAAATAGAAAAATAAAAGAATAAGGACATTTTTGTGAGTTCAGCAAAAAGACCAACATTAGAAAAAGCCAAAATTTGCCAATTATATGAATCTAGGTTAATCATTCAGGAGCTTTTTCTGGTTGCTGTGAACACTTAGAAACTTAAATCACTTTCATTCATGAATATTAAATAGTATACATCTAATTCAGCCTAAGTTGATCTCCCAACACAAATAAATGAGTCATATAATGAGCCACATAAGGATATTAATTTTTGAAATGCAAGAATAGCAAGAGGATGATTTTATTTTATGGAAATAGTTTTATTTTTTAGAAAGCTACTAAAGATATAGAAATGCCAATGGAAAATATTTGGTATAATGATAATGATGGTGGTGATAATGCTGATAATGATATTAGCTAAGACTTAAAAACATTTATGTTCCAGGCACTGACTGCTTTATACTTTAGGGGCATTGATGCGGAGGCTTTACATGTAGTAACTACTTTCAGCCTCACAACAACACTACAAAATAGGTATTATTATTACAGTTTGGTTGTTGTTGTTGTTGCTGTTGTTGTTGTTGTTATTATTATTATTATTATTATTATTATTATTATTATTATCATCATCATCATTTCTACCGTAAGAATGAATGGAGACCATGTGGCCCAGAAAGTTCCCCCCAGCAACAATGGGGAGGAGCTAGGACCAAAGTCAGCTTGCTAAGTCACTGACCAGTGATATTACCGGAAATAGTCTGTGAGACCAGAGGAAAGTGGAAATAGAAAGTGACCTGCCAAAGAAATCCTTCTGATTCTCTTCTCACTCCCTGTCCCCATGGAGCCGATTAAGCACAGATCCTTTGTTAGAGCCAAGAAAAGGAGCATATTCTGCTTAAATCAATTTTATTAGTATAAATTTAGTTACCCTCTTAGAAGCAATATGCTTTGAAACACTTGTGAACATAAAAACACTGATAAGAGTTTCATTGTCGTTTTTGTTTTTACTGGTGAGAAAGACAATATCAATGAAATACAAATATAATTGAGAAGCTTTAAAATGTACACCTATTTTGTTTATATGTTTATATTATAACATATAAACACATGTTATAATAATAGGTTCCCATTTGCCAAATCAGTACATGAAATGGTAACAATTTTCTCTAACACTCAAGACATGAAAAGGTGGAGATGTGATGAGTCAAGTCCTGGCTTTCGTAGTACTGTTACTGTTACAGTTATTTCCGTCTCCGAATTTATGGTATTTTTCTCAGAAATTGTAACCTGTTTAAGAAAGTGAATTCTGTTTGCCTTGAGCAAGACAATCACTCCTAATTCTTGCCAAAGATTTTAAATGATCATCAAATGTTTATGACACTTTGAAAATTCAGTTTGCACGACTGTCAAATTCCACACTAGTGTCTGGGAGCCCTCTCTAAATGTAACACCATTCATGGATCACAAGCTCTCATACAGTTGCATTGTCATAGAAAGGGAGAGACAAAGGTTGAAGAGTTTTATATAGAGGAATAAAAAGAGGGCTCCAAACAACATAATCTCTGTGTCAAGGAATCAGCTCAAATCTAATAGAACAATTGCATAGCAATGGTAATAATAAAACCAACAACCAAATGAGCATTATCTAATGTCATAAACAAACACTATTTTGACTTGGCCTAACATTCCCAGACTGTCTTCACTTTGGAGCTACACCAGATTCAAAATTCTTTCAGACATTCAGCAAACCCCGGTGCCTGCTATGTATCAGTGATAAGACAGACACCAGGGTGAAGTGGATAATTAGACACCAGACACAGTCTCTAACCCTGTGGAGCTTATGACTTATCTCCACTCACACTGATGAAGACTGGATTCTGTGAGAGAAACCAAGGGATGATGGACCATGGGTACGATGGTCAAGTGAGATGGGAGCAACAGGAATAGAAAAGATGGTCAGAAAACAGTAAGATTGACATATGAAACATATTTGAAAGTGAGAATGAGAATGGTGCCCCCAAAGACTTAGGAATACCCAGCACTGCCCTACTCATGGAGCTGAGAGTTCCTTTCTTATAACTATTTTATAATACCAAACCTTTCATTATTACAGCAATCTTGAGAAGCCTAACTTTATATTCTTAGATTTATATTCAGAGTGTCTAAGGCAAATAGTAAGTTCCCATATTTGATTATGTTCTGTTTCTTTTTCATTAAAACTAACATGCTAAGAGATCAGGATCTAACAATAAGGTGATAAAAAGTGAAAAATGGTAAATGTCAGCTTCTTATGAGGCCATAACAGATTAATGATCAATGACCAGCAACACATACAACATATGTATATTTAATTACTTACATTATCTGAACTGTGTCTTAGAAAATTAATATAAGTAGGAATAAGCAAAATTAAATTTTGTGTTGCTATAAAATTATTTATTTCTAAAATAAACAGGTTCTTACTATTAAATATATATATACACACATATATATACCACATATAGTACACGGCTCTCTATATTACACATCTCACTATATTTAACAGCAAAAAGCCATGATTATTTAGAAAGGAACATTTTTATCCATTGGGAACCATGACATTTAATTCACTAAAATTTTCAAACATCTGTGTTCTAAAAAAAATTGTTTTAAGCAAACAATATAGCATAATATTCCCTCCATTCCTTTACAATCTGTCCTTTAATTATTAATTAGAAAAACAAACTTTGATCTTACTATCTATTTTACAGTAACTATTTTGTGAAAATAATGTTAAATCTCTAAGTCAAAAGCATTTACATGGTTTGCTTTAACAATAATTATGGAAAGTATGACCAAAGCAACATTCTGCATTGAAAGAAAGTGAGCTGCAGCATAGCCTCAATGTCTCTGGCGTTTTATCAAAGATGATTTACACAGGATCCCTTAGTAATGGATAACTTAGATAAAATCAGCACTGGGAATCCAATGGTGAGTGAAATAGACATGATCCCAGGCCATGCAGCCTCCTGAAAGGAATAACAATTTCAAGCATGTATTTATTTGGGCATTATAGAAAAAACAGAATGCTTCAGAATGACACAACTTCCAACCTCTATACTATACACAGTTTATGAAACACTTCACGTAAGGTAGAACTTTGTTACTGTATCTTAAGTTATGTGGAGATGGTGTTACTGCAAGCCTAGTTAAGTTGTCACATATTTCTAAGATGTCACTGGTTATAATACAAATTTTTTATTTCCTGCTAGAATGAAAAAACTGCCAATTGAAGATGGCATGGCCGATTTGCAAGACACACCTTTTTCAGAAGTATTAAAGAATAAAAAAACATTCATCTTAAAATCAATGAAATCCAATAAAGAAAACCTCACTCAAATCTCCCTCTGGTCTAGGCTTTTCATCATCAATCCTTCCCCACTGTTTTAAGTTGATCCGTGTCTTACATCTAGTGTCAGAACAGTGACTTCCTTGCAGCAAGTCTTCCTTACTAAATTCTGAATAATCAGCCCCTCTTCTTGCAATAGATAAACACAGTCACTTCAGAGAGTGTCCTTAATCACATCTCCATGCCTTTTCCTTGACTGCTTTAATGTCTGTAGCACCAATCTGTACAATTCTGAGAATACGGAAGCTGGTGCTTTAGCTTCCTGCCAAATGTCTTGATACCACATTACCCACCGAGCAGACTGTTTCTACAAGGTATGCTGAAGTGACTGACAGAAAAAGAATAAAACAAGTAACTTGCCTGGAAATAAAGAATGCAAGAATATGTTGCATAGAATAAGGGGAGGCAGAGCAGGAAATATAAGTTTTACAGGAGCTCAAATCTCTACAAGGCTCCATGCTGACCATGAGGAAAGATCCTGTCTTTGGATTTTGAAGACCTTCTAGTCCTCCAACCTATCACCCACTACGCTGAAGATCTGGGTATGCGGGACTTGCGTGTCCAAAAGGCACGATAACTAGTACAAATGAAGCCCATTCCTAACTAACTGCTAGGGCGAAGTAAAACAGAGGTAAATCCCCCAGATCTACCATCCTCTAAAGAGCTCTATTTTGAACTTGAAGTGGCTTTTTTAAATCCCTGTATATATTTTATTTGCAATTCTGTTTTATTTTTCTACTAAAAGAACACCTTTAATTTTGAATGTTTCCAGAAGTCTCTCCAGCTGAACAGGCCCTGGGGACTTTGTCACATCCAATTTGACAGAAGCAGGCCATGTCCTGTCACAACAGAACAGGGCATTAATATTTCTGTCTCACCACTTCAAGTCCACTAACAAGAGGAATAATCTCCTAGTTCAACATGGGGAGCTCACCCGCCATGGGAGTTTCGATTCTTTAGGTAGAACTTACTGATATTCTAATGGCACTGTGTTAAAGAGGGAGACAACGTGACCACTCAAATCACAGAAAGTTCACTTCCAGCACCTACCCAGAGACACATGTAAAATGGCTAGTGAGGGGAAAATACAGCTTACCGAGAACAAATGTTGCCCCTGAATCATTTTGGTTCTCTACTCACATCAAGAAAACTAATCATTAGGGATACAAACCTACACTGTTTTATTGTTAGCTTAATTGAGGAGAAACTTATTTCTTTCACTCCCTGGATGAGACAGAAAACACTCTCTTACTGTCGAACAGTATGAGTAATTCTGTTGATTTTTTTCCAGTGTGGGGAAACACCTATATTTTAATGTAAATGAAGATAAATTGCATATCACAGGAAAATTATTTATATTTCTAAAATTCTACTTTGACTACAGATGAGATCAAGGACAAACTACTGCAACGTGCGGTGGTGGAAAATGGTCCCAAGAGGATTCTGGCACAGTTGGGATTTGGGTTCATTTCTGTATGTGTCACTGCAGTGGGGTGGTGGTAGGGAATGTGCTACTTGACTTTCGTCATTTTCCCACACTCCAGGCCTGGCGAGAGAGTCAACACCAATGAAACCACATGATATGGGTTTCTCAACAAGAGAGGGAAGAGCTGATACTAGAAGTGTGCTGGGCAGATATTAACAGTAGAGATTACCCAAAGAGTGACATTTTGGTGATATGGGTTTATTATCAACTCTAAATACACTGCTTGTCCCTTGGGTGTCTTTCACTTATCTGTATTCTCTTGCCATGAGTCAGGATGGTCTCACTTCCCATGACAGTAGAGTGAGTATGTTCCCCACATATCTCTTGAAATAGATGGTGCATCATAATCAAAACATTCAGAGATCAGCAACATTCACCTGATTCCAGCCACACCTTTGGCTGAGTTTCAAAATGGAATAGACTTCTGATCCACTGAGTAGAAGCATAGCAGTGTATTAACTACCACTGTTTAATTATTGTTAAATATTTGAAATAAAACCTATTTCCAATGACCTAGCTGCTTGTCCTGAGCCTATAATATGCCTTCTTAATATTTTCAATCCTGTGGGGCTTTGACTATCTTTTATACTGGATGCTGAGGGTATTTTTTTATCTTTGCAGTAGTTAAACATACAATCATAGAGCGCTGAGAATTATATGATACACCAAAACTACTGAAATTCATAAAGCTATATCATTTTCTTATCTTCTGAGAAAGCTAGTCTAAATAGTTAATGTATATTAAAATGGTTTAAGAAAAGCAATTTAGAACAATCATTGGTAAATAATGAGAGATAAACAGGAAAATGCTAAAAATTGACATAGTTTCTAAATAGGATTAATTATTATTAATGGACTATTCATTTGAAAGTTCAAATTCAATTTATGTAACTGCTTGACTACAACTATTCTTTAGCTTTAATATAATAAGAATATGATTATTCATTATTTTTTCATATTGATTTAGCTCTTTGATATGCTCACATTGATATGCTTAGGCAACTAGCCAGACATTTTTATCATATATCTCTCTATTAGGATGGCTTCAGCATCAAGTAAAATAAATCTAACTTAAATAGGCTTAAATACTACATTTACTGGCTCATGCACCTGAAAGACCAAAGTAGGATAGGCTTCAGTTTGACTTATTAAGAGACTTCTCTATACTTTCATATTTCAACATCTTGTTCAGGCTCCAGGAGTCTGGGTCCCACATGTGTGCAGAACAACACGTAGAAGAGAAATCATTTCCAGGTTTTTGTTGCATAGCAAAGCAACTTTGCCAAAGGCTTTCAGAAAACTTTCCTTTTGTTCTTCAGTTCAAATTGTATCACAGGCCCATTTCTATACCAATGATTAATATATATCATGAATAGATTATTTTCACTCCTAGAACTTGGCAAAGGGTCAGCTACTAATGAACTGCTTAAAATTAGACTTCTTATAGGAAGGAAAAAGGGGGAAGTGTGTGTTGGGTAGGCAACCATCTACAGTCCTAGGATGAAATACAAACAATATCTATTGCTAGAGAACATGGATGGAATTGCATTATTTAGAAAGCTGCTCAGTATGTTGGCTTTCCTGACATCCTGAATGCTATGTCATCCTAGCTTACCATGGGATTTGATATAGGCATCATTCTTGCAACCTTGCCAATACCCAACATGAATCATGCATTTGGGTAGTGTACACATAAAGGCTATCCTCTCTTTTTCATTGTTATCTTTGATTCATCTGCATAAAATATTCATGATTTGGCCAATTTGATTCAAAGTGATGAAAAATAACCATGTATTTAACTTATTTTGAATTTTGTAAGAATTTTAAAATAATGAGAGTAACATTATTTACAATATTATTTTATAAAGATTTTATTTATTTACTTTTAGAGAGAGAGAGGAAGAGCAGGACAAAGAGAGGGAGAGAAACATCAATGTGTGGTTGCCTCTTCCACACCCCCTACTGGGGACCTGGCCTGCAACCCAGGCATGTGCCCTGACTGGGAATCAAACCAGCAACCCTTTGCTTCACAGGCCCATGCTCAATCCACTGAGCTACACCAGACAGGGCACAATATTATTTTTAAATATTTAAAAATTTTATCATTTAAGATATTTTGTCAAAGAAGATATACAGATAGCCAATAGGCACATGAAAAGATGTTTAATATCAATAATTATTAGGGAAATGCAAATCAAAATCACAATGAGATACCAACTCACACATATCAGGATGGCTACCAACAAAAAGACAGGAAAACAGCAAGGGTCAGGGAGGATGTGGGGGAAAGGGAACCCTCAAATACTGTTGGTGGAAATGTAAACCAGTACAGCCACTATGGAAAACAATACAGAGATCCTCAAAAAACTAAGAATAGAACTACCATATGACCCAGCTATTCCACTCTTGGGTACTTATCCAAAGAATACACTAATTCATAAAGATATATGCACACTTAAGTTCATTGAAAATGGATGAATGGATAAAGAAAACATGATTTACATATCTATAGTAGAAAACTACTTGGCCATAAAAAGGTAAAATCCTGCCATTTGCAACAACATGGACAGTAGTTGAGAGTATTATCCTAAGTGAATAAGCCAGATGAGAAAAGACAAATACCACGTATTTTCACTGACACGTGGAATATAAAAACCAAAACCAAAACAAATGAATGTACACAAATTCATAGGGCAAACAACAGATCGGTGGTTACCACAGTGGAAGGAAAATGGGGGAAAGCAAAACAGGAAAGAGGGGCAATTGTATGGCGACGGATGAAAACTAGACTTTTGCTCGTGAGCACAATGTAGTGTATATATATGTTGAATTACAACGTTGCACATCTGAACTTATATATGTTACCTAAATAAATAAACATTGAAACTTAGATTTAAAAATGACTAGTAATTGCATCACTGTAAATCAATCTTTATTAAAATTATGCCTTTTCTAATAAATATATTATAAACTTCTCTATATGGTTTATAGTTTCCATACTATAATTCTTACCATCTGCATAAAATTTTGACAACTGTATGTATATAATATAATGAATAATATTTAATATGAAACAATAACTCAAAAATATTTGGTAGTTTCCTATAGTTCTTATTGCTTTTTAAATTGGAGCAGGATAATTTCTTGCTTTCAAATCTATCCTAGAAATAGGTCATTGTTCCCATGAGACACAAATGGCAGCATCACTGCCTATCTCTCCACCTTAAGGTCACTTTTTTAACTAAATTTATTGGGCTGATATTGGTTAATAAGATTATATAAGTTCCAAGTGTATACTTCCAGGATACTAATCTATATATTACATTTTGTGCCCACCACCCAAAGTCAACTCATCTCCTGTCATCATACATTTGGTCCCCTTTTCCTTTACTACCATCCACCCCTAATGTCACCTTTAAACAACAAACTCTAGACCCAGAGATAGGAAAGAAGCATCCCATGATATAACACAAACAACAAATATGCTGGATTTGAATGCCAGAAATATCAAGAACATCATTTAGAAGGAAAGTGTACTAGACTCTGAACAAGTGCAATGCTTGGGAAGTCTTGTAGAAGCCTCTTAACCTCTATAAATTTAGCCCATTCATATAACACATTGTCCAAGTATAAAATAAACAAAATAATCACTGCCTCTCCATGCTGCCAAGAGGTAGGGGGAACTGTTTCATAGTACTGTATAATTTTTGAAATAGTATTTATTTTTCTGGTTACAAAAGTAATACATGATCCTTTAAGGAGTTTTTTAAAAATTAGGAAAAAGGTACAAAAGCAAAGGAAAACTACCTGTAAACCTACTATTCAGAAAAAACTTTTAATGTATTCTTTAATGTTGTTTCTACACTTTGTATTTTAATGGAACAAAATTAGATATGGTTGTGTACACTCCCTGTGGCACTTCCCACTCTGAGTATTGATTTCAAGCACTAGCAAACCAATTTAAAATTGAGTGACATATTATGATAGACTGCACATTATGTCAGGCTAACAAACCAAAGAATGATCTGCAATACACTTTCATCAAATATTTCTCTAACAAAGTGGGCAAAGCAAATTCCTCTGATGTG